>CABFVX010000045.1:502096-531944 GCA_902151425.1 Timema shepardi | reverse complement strand
GCGAGGGCGGCTTTATTAATGAAGGGGTAAGTTGGTATGGAAGCCTTCTAACATCTTTGCTTAGCCTTATGGGGTTTCCTCTTATAAACAAGAGGGTGCATCTTGGCTTTTAGGTGCATTCTAGTGGTACTTGCCATCCACTTAACCTTGTTCTTCAGATCCTTCACCATCAGCTAGTAAGACATTCTATACAACACTTTTCAACAGGTATTTTCTGTGGTTCAAACAAGCTAATATTTAGTTTATTTGTGCAAGTGTTCTGGAAACAAAAATAGTATTTGTGCAGTAGCCCCATGACTTCTTTGGTGCTGACTGACAGCTCACAGCTGACAGTTTACGGCTTTGAAAAGTTACCAGACCAAATTATGTATCCCTACGCTGAACCATATGATCTGCAAAAACATGTGTTTAGCAGCTGTCACTTCTGACAGTCAAAATTTATGTATATACCTAAATGTTGACTGTCAGAAGTCAGCTGTGAGCTGTCACATTCTGCACCAAAGAAGCCGTGGGGTATGTCTACAGTGGAATTTTCATAGGAAGGACTAGAAAAGTTACTAGATTTACTTTTATATATTAATTCAGCAGGCCATGTTATTTGCCAGTTGTCACTTTCAATAAATCTTATCAATACCTATAAAATTAATGCTGACCACAAACCCACTTCAGTGGCTGCATGGTCTAAGGTGTCCCTCTTGCAAAAGAGTAGACCACCGATGATGGAGAGATCGGGATTCAGTTGCAGTCGGGTGTACTGAGGATAGTTTTTCTTAAATGGTTTCCTACTCTCTACACGCAAATGTGTGTACACTTCCTATGAATTCAATATCTCTCATCCCTAACCCATAAATGTAATTAATACATATGGATATAGCCCAAACTGGTAGAAGACCCTGTGTTAAAAAAATCCTGACCATAAAAAGAAGTTTGTATTTTCTAAAAGGCCCATTCTATGAAATTTGGATTGTAAATAGAGGAAGCTTCAAGAGCCAAGAACCAACAGTGTTCGTGGTATGCCTTATTGCTTATTTTCATTTATATACCAGTAACTTAAATATTAATTTATATTAATACTAATGAAAAAGTAAAATTTTTCTTCTAACGATATGAACAATTAATTTGAATAAAATGAAGTAATATTACTTATTAAACATTAAATTATAGTTTGAAAGGTAAATGTTTCCCTTTAAACAAATGTCAAAAATGTTTTGGTAAACATTTTTGGATTTAGGTAGACCTACTTTAAAAAAAAGTAAACTACACTGTCCAGTTATTTCCTAATCTATTGAGGAAATTAGTGTTTGGAAATTTTAACTACATCTATATAAAGTTATACTAAATTCTTAGTAATATATTTTGAATCAAATTTAAGATTCAAACTATAGGCCTTCATATAAAACTTTTTCATTCTTGGATGCCAGGTAGGCTTACTACCAGTAGGTTAAAGCATCACTCAAAATGGTTAATTGGGATTTAAATCATATGGTGATTTTCAGCAGCATTACTATAGCATAACTTATACAGAATATTGTTTTTCAGAAAATTCCCCTTAGCTTGAAGTCAACAAATAAAGCTTATATTTTTAAGAAGCCAAGAGGCAATATGGCAACAATGGAGGTTCTGCAATGGCTACAGGAATCATACTGGACCAGTTCCAATACATTCTTCAGTGATAATCTACCAACCACAACATGGGGAACTAAAAATCCAAATCATGTTGCCAACATGAGCTTTGAAGATATTGAGAGTTTTAATCAAGGTAAAATTTTGTACTAATTTTCCTCAGGTAGGTATTGAACAAAGTCATAAGAACTATATTGGTGACTTAAGTGAACTCATATGTGGAGTGATAAAATGGGAGATTGGGAATGATTGCTGTTTGTTAGAAGTTTGCATCAAAGTGATTGGTAAAATTAATTTGATTTTATTAGACAAAAGTATTCCAACTTGAAAGCCCTAGGTGGCCCATCCACCTACGAGTCTGCATCAGACAAACCGAGTATAGCTTGGCTCGCTTCTAGCTTGTTATTGGCTTGTATGTGAGTGGGGGGGACAAGCCATCGTTCAGGAAAGAATTGTGTCACCCTCGGGATAGTAAAAAAAAAAAGTGGTGTGTCAGAGACTTGGCTTGAGGTGAGAAAACGGAGTGTTGCTGTGAAACGTGCACTCCACATCACATTATTTGGTTTTGATATGAGCAAACATATTTTTCTGAGCAAATAGTTTAGGTTCTCATTCTACATTCATTTTGAAGTCGTTTTTGTAGTCATAAGGACTATCATATCTGTTAAAGTTAGGCAAATTCAAATGTATCACTGTTACTTTGTAACAACCAGTTCTTAAACCCACATTTTACTATTTTTATGTTTTGTTTTTGTAAATATGCCACATTTGTTTAAAATTATCACTGCTGCTGCAAATTGCTTTGACAAACTCATTGTAAGATACTGAAATGTTTTAGCAAAACTGGTGGTAGAATGCGTGTAGTGAAATATGTCTGAGTTTGTCTCGTGAGTCATGATCGATGAGCCAGACTCTTAAGAGGATGGGCCACACTTTAACCTTAACATCATTTCATGGAGAAAGGAAATTAGCTATGTATGTATTTATTTAAAAAATATTTAAATGGTTAAATACATATGATTTTAATTTAAAATCCTGTATTCATTACTATACATTTCCAAGCGCTGTGGTCTTAGCGGCCGGTTCGCCCTCCCTGCACGCCTACACATCCCTCTGTGCACATTATTATATTTTATAGGGCGATCAAGGGCAAACGCTTCTCAGTCACCAACGTGCACTGATCTTGAATCGTTGTGAGTATTTCACTGTTTTATTTTAGTAAAATGTGTATAGAAGTTGTTAGCCGAAAAAGAAAACCCAATGGCGAGTGTTATTGCTTATTTTGTGACACTTCTGAAGATTTAGTGCAAGAACCAAAACCCTTTTATGACTATTCTAAGAGCTATTAAGAGGCCAGCTAAATTTACTGATATATTTAAAATAGCATAGGTTTTCTGTGAAATGAACAGCTGGAATAGTTAATTCTGTGAAATGTGATTTGGCATTAGAACAATCTGAAATAAGCTCTTCAGCTGTGGCGGGTGATTTGTTTGGAATAACTCAAAATGAGGGCGCTATGCAAAGGTGGCTGCTTCTGCATCCTTTTAAAAATTCGATCCATCAGGCTTTATTGATGTTTCTTGATTGTGAGCTGGATGCAACTTGCGATAAGTTAACGATTCTTCATTTCACAATGAGTGGAACCAGAGGAGAATTAATAAATATAAAGAAAATATCTGGTGCTTAATTTCTCTTTTAGCTCACTATAATCCATTTGAAAACAACCCTAAACAAAATTGTCTTATGAACATCTATACCTGTTCGGTTCTGAGATAAGCTTAGAACAATGTTTACTTTCAATGAAACATAAGGGAGAACAAGCTATAAGCAAATTTGAAGGAGAGCGCTTGATTTCGAGGAAAAAAAAGCATATTTGAACCAATAAAAGAGGCGGAGTTTCTTAATCTTAATTAAACACCTAAATCGAAGCAAGACAGCAAAGTTAATAAATAACTAGACAAGTCTAAAGAAATGGTCGAAATCCAGAAGTTAGTTATGTTAGAAGGCATTTGTGGATTTGATTCGCGTAGATTAACATCCCTTGAATTAATAGGATAACTAAAATATATTTTTGACAAAAGTTGTTTTTATTATAAAAATCAGAAATCAAGTTTTATGAAAGAAATAGAAAATAGCCATTCTCGTAAACCCAATTTAAAACTAGAAGATATAAGTGCTCAAAATAACAACGAGGCTTCTATTATTGATGGAAGGGCACTGATTCACTCCATTCAGTTTTTAAAAAATTTCAAACTTGTGGGCAGTTTGCTGAAGCATTTTTGAAACAAGCGACATCTTTTAAGTGCCCTGTATCAAAACTCGATGTGGTGTTCGATAGATATGACGACATATCCATTAAATTGGTTGAAAATTAATTGCGGTTCAAGGGAAAATATTCAAATATAGTCATTATCTCGGGGCCTTTTACAAATGTGCTAAATAATTGTAAAAACTTTTTTGCAAATATCGAAAATAAGCTAAGCCTTGTTAAATTTTTATGTAACAATGTAAATACAAATATATAGATTGAGATAATAAAGAACTGTATATTTGCGGCGGGTTTGATGACTCTACGAAGTGTTACAAACTATGCCCTACAGAATTCTGTTTTTGACGAAGTTTTAGATTTAAAATCAAATCATATAGAAGAAGATTCTAGATGATTTAAAATCAAATCATCTAAAAGGGAATTCTAGCCTTATATACCATATATTTAATGCAGCTCAATATCTAAAGCAATCAGAAATAGTTGTGCAAAATCCAAATAATTATCTTATTTGTACTTGGAGTTCATTATTGGCTAAAGCTTCAAGAGGCTTACAACTGCAAAGGTTTATGGTTTCATTCAGTTCCAGCGAAAAAAGTCGGATGTTGGGATCCAACCTAGCTGCACAATCACTTGGAGAACAAGTTAGTATCAACTTACTGGCATTATATGCCTTGACCAGTTGTGATACATATAATCGCCTAACTTCTAAAAAATGTCTTGGTCATTTGCCGTTTATCCAATCAACACTTTCTTAGCTAGGAAATGGAAATATCATTACTCCAGAACACACTAATCAGTTGGAAAAGTATGTTCATATCTTATATGCAAACAAAGCATTCCAGCAGATGAGGTTCGGTACAGTTAATTTATCAAGAGATTGGCTTTAGTGTGAACTTATCACGAGTATTCTGCACTTCTGATACATTATATCTGCATTGTCTGAATGCTGATGTGCAAGCTTATATCTGGAAAAATGCATACTTGCCTTTATTTGAACACTAAAATTTTGAAGAATTTGAATAAGAGCTTAAAGAAAATTCTACCCCGTATTCCAAGATCATGACTAAAGAACCAGTTCGAGCTGGCATTAAACCGTGTGAATGTAAAACTTAATGTAGTATCAAATCGTGCAGTTGTAGAAAATTTGAAGCACTGTGTATAAGTGTATGTAAATGTTCAGAGGAAAACTGTAAACAATTTGAAGCCAGATAGATCCATTTTTATTCCCCTCCTCCTCCCCCCCCCAATTAATATATTAATATGTTAGGAACTGTACTGATTAATTATTGTTTTATTACTTAAACCTTCTTTATATTATAATGTCAGCCATAGAAGTACATTTATGTAAGGCATGTGAGCACTTATTTTTACTAAAACACATATTTCATTCTTAAGTCCCAGCTATAGCGCCATATGGTATGTAATGTAAAAATTTATTTGACCAAAAAATCGCCTGGAAAAATATATTTTCTTAAAGCCAATAGCCTTCTAACACATCCCAAAAAACCGAATAGGTTCCTCATATTTCGCAAACGAAACCCCCCCTAAATATCCGGTCTAGATCATAAGCTTATATTCCTCAGCGAGCCCTGCCAGTAATAAAGTTCCAATCCATTCCTCTGAAAAGCCGAACTCGATATCTCAGAGATGTTGAGCTGTTGACACAATTTGATTGACATATTCTTCAACAGAGTAAGTTAGAGTTCTCTAGTCGAGCTAGGGTCAATCACCTTAATAATCCCACTTTTTGAGTCAACCTTGTATCTTCAAATAGTGTTTGAATAGTGTCCCAGGTTTCTTTTACTGTCATACATTTCTCTATATGGTGTATTAAGTCCTTTTCTACAAGTAATGAAATTTTAGATAGGACCTTTCTGTCCTTAGCTTTAGTCTCTTTAGGTTTTACAGCACCTTCCACTACGTCCCATTGATCCTCCAACTTTAGAAAGGCTTTCATGTGAAATTTCAATGTAAAATAGTTTTCCTGGCCTCTTGAGTTTGTCAACGAGGCTTAACGCGTTGGCCACCGTATTGTCTCGGATACCAAATTTTTAGAATATTTGTGTTCACGTGCTGATTTCACATCTATCCATCTTAATTAGCACAACTGGCACATTAAGGGCACCAAATACTTGCCAGATGTACTGAGTGACCACAATCATAACCTAAGAAAAACAGTTAAAGCATGAAATAATAATTTACTTTTGAACACTTAGCAGTACCTGTTATTACAGTTTTAATACTCTAGATTTATATCTGCAGGTAAGGATGGCATATTTATGCCTCATCTCAATATCAGCAGCCTGAATATTAGGGACCCTTCTCAGCCTATGACCTCGGCAGCTAACTTGGGTCTGGCTACAGGTTTCCTGTTGGTGGTGTTACTCAACTCTCACTTCGAGACCATCAAGGTCAGTATGGCGATAGTAACGAGCAAAGGAATTTTTATTCTACTATGGATTTTGGGAATGAAGTTTATTAGGAGCATGTTAGCTGTCACGAAGAGAAACCTGATTATTAATGAAGTTAGGAGTTATTTAGGAAAGAAATGGGGCACAGGCAGTACATGAGATAGCAGAGAAAGCAACTGAAATGGTTCGGGCATCTAATGAGGATAGAAAAGGTGAGAATACCAAGGCGAATAATAGAGATGAAGTATGTAGACAAATTATTACAAGGGAGCCTAAGAAAGAGATGGAAGTAGATAAAAGCAAGTGTGCAAGGTATAGGGGTGGAATGGAAGTTCTTAGAGGAGTAAGAAATGTGGAAGGATAGCAAAATATGGAGGCATTTTACTAAACTGACCCACCCATGGGCTGGAAACAGTTGATGATGATGATGATTTATGAGAGCACTTAACACAAATGGGGTTATGGGAAGATATAGTTATTCTAGGGTAAATTAATTCTTAACTGTATTTAGGTGTGTGTGATAAAGATATTTGATATAGATTAGGATCCGGACACTGTTTTGTTAAACAATGGTGACAAAGTTCTAGCTAATTACTTTCTGTTTTGTATTTGTTTGTTCTAATACAATATTTACACAGTGTCACAAATAGTATCTAATACAACTAAAACTTAAAAACTTATTAAATTGTTTATTATGTTTATGCCTCATATTTTTTAAAGTTAACTAGGCATAGGTAGCCTATTTGATTAATGTAATAATGGCCATTGATCGAGGTGAACTGGGGAAAAGTTCTTTTCACATTCTTTATTTGCTTTTTTTTACAATATTTGCACAGTGTCACAAATAATATCTAAAACATTTAAAACTAAAAAACTTGTCAAATTGTTATGTTTAAGCTCGGATTTTTTTAAAAAAAGATAGACCTTTATGATTGTTGTAATAAATGTATAAATCGTCATTCATTGAGGTGAAGTGGGGGAAAAAGAAGTCATGGAAATTTAGACAAAAATTTCTGGAAAACCTGGAAAAATCAGGGAATTTTATAATAGAATTTCTGTAGCCACCCTGTAGGAAGAAAGGTTTTTGACATTTACAAAAGTTACTAAAAATGCTTTAGTATTTTCATACTGCATCTTCAGTCGTCACTTTTTACAGATAATTTTAATACTTATAAAATAATAATTATAATGTTATTAATATTGATGGAAAAAGAATGTGTTTATATTTATTTAAGGCACTTTCAATCATGCTCTTACTGTTAATACATTGAAATGAAAACAGTTTTGATTTCAAAAGACCCAGGTCAGATTATCACCAATGCCTTCAAAAATTTAAAAATCATCAATTTGATTTTTCTTGGAAGAGGGAGTGAAAAATCATTTATATAACTTTACATACATTTCAATATGGATTTTATTTTTCACTTTAACTTTATCATTTGTTTACAATTAAAGACTGCCTTTGTGGTCTAGTGGTCTGAGTTCATAGCTACAGATTAAGAAGTGCCAGGTTCAATCTCTGGTGCTTCTAGAATTTTTATGTGAAGAAGCGAGTATGGAATGGGGTCAAACTCATCTTTATGAGGAATGAGGAACTACTTGAATAAATAGGTAGCAGCTCCGTTCTGGAAAAATGAGATTAGTAGCCGAAGGGTTCTTTGTGCTGACCACATGACTTTTTCAATCTGCAGATGTTAGCACTATCGTTGCTAACGGCAGCGGCCGCTCAGTTGATATAGCTCGATTGCGGGTTCAAGTCATGGAGTGAGTTTTTCTTTCATAAAAAAAAGTTCAAATTTGTCAATAAATATATTTTATATAGTATAAAAGGGAAGCATTGTAAGCAAAACAATAAAATATGTTGTACTATTTACAGAGAGAATGGAGGAACGAGTATCAACAATGGGCAGAGATTGTACTTGCTCGTATAGTTTTTGTAATAGCTTGTATTTTGCTATCCCTCGCTGTGACCCCTTTGGTCATGCTAATTTTCATCTCTCTCATGTTCTACCGACAAACTGTGCAAGTCATCCTCTGGCTGGTTCATGGCAAAAGGTTTGCCGGGCTCATGGAAGGCGCAGACACAGTCTGGGCACTGGAAGATGACATGTCCAAGTCCGTCATAAACATCCTGGCAATGTTACAAGTATCTAGTGCCGATGAAAGCCTCGGTGAAGGACTGTTGACTTCCTTGAGACAACTGGTCCTCTCTCGAATACTCACCTCTCCTCAACGTTGCCCTAAGCTATTGTATTATAGGCGAAAATCAGCACTGGGATATTTCTACTGGGAGCGACAGAACGAGTTGCACTTAGAAAACCATATCCGATGGATGGAAACAGGAATGAGTATCGGCGATGGTATCTCCGAGGAAATATTGGGAGGAGTCATATCGGAACTAGCTAATGCACCTCTACCTGACCAGCACGCTTCTTCATGGGAAATACTTGTGGGACGTAACTTCATGTCTGAACCAAATATGAATGTAAAAACATCCTTAGAGGAAGGTATGTCAGGAAAATACAACAAACAGAAGTATCCGGTACTATTTAGAGTCCATCACTCCCTTGGAGATGGGGTAGCATTATTGCAACTGTTGATGAAAACTTTGGTTGATGTTTGTAACGAGAATAAAACTATTCCGGCCACTCCCCTTAGAAAAACTGTTCTCACTGCTTTTAGGGCTAGGGAATCTCCCAGCATCCCTATACAAAATAAAGATGATCTTGGTGTGGATAAGTTACAAAACAAAGTTAAAAGACCTGATTCACCATTTGAAAAATATCAAAATGTGAAGTCAGTAAAACATTCTATTAAAGCTGTTACTAAAGATATCAGTTCTACAATGCCAAGTAGAGAAACTATAAACCCTACTTTTCCAGCTGGTAGGCCATATTCAAAACAACTTAATAATAACAGCAATGGTACTAAAATGCCATCCATTCCTCAATATTTGGCTAATCTGTCAAACAAGATGAAAGTTGAAGAACGTGAAACATCTAAAGAAATAAAAAATAAACCTATCCCTTCAGCTTTTTTGCAGTTTAAATCTGATGTTGTTTATAGCAAAACAAATACGAACTTACCTTGTTACTCCTCATCTGATAGTTACATAACCATTATAGACGACACTAAGGGTGCCCCAGTTCAGACAAGTGACCAAAATATGAAAGTTTATTTCAAGAATTCGCTTTCAAAATCCGCGATACACTCAGATAGCACAAACTTGGAACATACAAATAAAATACAACCAAACATGCAAAGTTTAAGACACAGGAATAATTCTGTGAAAGGTGAAGAAAAAAGCAAGTCTGCATCAGTAACCTCCAAAGTATTGTACCATAATGGTAATACTGAACCCACTGTGAGTACCATTATGGAAAGAAGTAAAGCCAATACACCAAAATGTAGCTTTTCAAACCGAATGGGGCATTTAAATAAAACAAATACCGGCCCTCCCGTTGATATAGAAGTTTTGAAACTGGCACTTATTCCCAAATCAGCGGAGAGAAATAGCTTGCCAGTAATAACATGCACATCTGCAACACCTAACAGCAAAATCTCAGTCACACCAATGTATACACAGAGATCCTCCCCTCTCCATATCAAACAAGCCCCAGTGGTACAAAGTACTCATTCTCCTTACTTTGATAGTAGGACACCACGGTGCTTATCACCAATGTCAGGCTTTAGTTCCTCAAGAAGTTCTTCTCCCACTTCAGATATTTATAAACACCAATCTCAGTCACCCAGGTTTAATAAAGAAACACCATGGAGTTCATCAGTTATGTCTGGTTTTGTTAACCCAGATTTTCCTTCTGCCATACCAGACAGTAGTCATCATCGATCTCAGTCACCCAGGTTTGATAAAGAAACACCACGATGTTCATCAGCTATGTCGGGTTTTGTTAACCCAGATTTTCCTTCTGCCATACCAGACAGTAGTAATCATCGATCTCAGTCACCCAGGTTTGATAAAGAAACACCACGATGTTCATCAGCTATGTCGGGTTTTGTTAACCCAGATTTTCCTTCTGCCGTACCAGACAGTAGTCATCATCGATCTCGGTCACCCAGGTTTGATAAAGAAACACCACGATGTTCATCAGCTTTGTCAGGTTATATTACCTCAGATTATTCTGCCCTATCAGACAATAGTAATCATCGATCTTGGTCACCCATGATTGATAATAGAACACCACGGTGTTCATCAGCTATTTCAGGTTTTGTAACGCCAGATTTTTCTCCTCCCATATCATACAAGAGTAATCACCAAAATTGTTTCTCTCAGTTACAAAATGATTCTTCACACTCTTCTTCTCAGAAACTATGTCTATCTAAATACAATGCTAAATTATCCAAATATACAAAGCTATCCTTTTCGAATACTAATCTACCTTTTAGGCAAGGTTCACCAAGCCGTCTAGATCTGAACACAGATAAGCCGGTTAATTGTATAAGTTCAGGGAGCCGACCTGACTACCTATATAGTTGCCAAAATACTCTAGAAGCTAATAATTTCCCCTCAAATTATAAACAAATTTGTGACAGTAAGAATGTTTCAGCTGTTGTTGGTAGCAATGAGTATCAACCGAGAACATCAACTAATGTAGAGCAGGAAAAGAACCTTAGTAAGGAATTGAAAGACATAAAAAATGATAGTTTATTCACAACAATACCTCTTGACATGATAGGGAAACGTCCGATGACACCAACAGAGTATTGTTCAAAAGTATCTTCTAGCTTGGGTGGTTGGCAAGTACTGAAAAACATGTTTTCTAAAAAAAAAAGTAACAAAATATTTGTTAAGAAAACCAAAAGCAGTTCATCTTCAAATAAATATGTTAAATTATTATCCACAATCAACAATGGTGAAGTGAGCAAATATCAGTGTATTGGTAACTTCATGCATGTCATATGTGCCATAATTTATGCGCCTGCGTCACTTCTTCACCAAGCACTGATGAAAGCTTCCGACGCCAATTCACTACATGGACCTTTACTGTCTGGTCAAAAAGTAATTGCATGGTACACAGATAGCTCTACATCCACCTTAGATGACGAAGGTCAATTGCTGAATACCATCAAACGGATAAAGTCAAGAGCCATGTGTGAAGCTCGATTTACAGACATCTTTCTCACCGCCTTGTCTGCAAGTTTAGAGAAATACTTTACGACAGGTAGTAATAATAACACCATTCCTGAAAGCATAAATGTTGTTGTACCTATAAGAATGGAACCATTCCCAATAAAAGCTGTCGAGATCATAAAGGGTGAAGATCCATCAAAGGGTTTAAAAAATGTTTCAGCTGAAGACCCTACACAATTCATGCCAACAATTTTAGAGGATCTCAATGAATTGAATCATGATTATGTTGTGACAGAAAAAAGACTCAATTCTATTTTGAAGAACAGATCATTTACAAAAGATATCAATCCAGGTCTAACTTTTGTGGATATCTCGGAAGATAAGACGAGCAGTAATTTATTATTAGATAATCGCTTCTCGGTTGCGCTGATGACCCTACCTATTGTCCCACCCATTTGTGCAACATCAGAGAAGATTCTAAAGTCTTATACTTTGAGGTCAAGATTGAAGGAAGTGTGTGTTCAGTCTGAGCTATTACGAAAGTCTCTAGATTACCAGATCAACTACTGGCTGATGCGAGTAGTGGCCACAGTACTACCAGTGGCACTGCTGTCACCAGTTCTTCGGAGTACCCAGAGCACCATGGTGGTGAGCAATATGAAAGGACCGGCCGAGGATATTCAGATAGGAGGTTACAAGCTCAGCGACTTGGTCTTCTGGGTTCCAAACCGGGGAACTACAGGTAAGAAGCATGCTTTATCTATTTGAAAAAACAGGATAGATAAGCTTACTTAGTTTGGTAATGATGAGTTAATTACTGTCAAGCACAACAAAGCAATCACAAATATTTATATTGTTAATAACCCCTTAATAACTCAAAAATTCCTTTTTATGTGATAATGTAAGCCAAAATAATGTACGTCAAAAGTGATATAACTATTTAACTTAATTGGATAATCTAATGGTATAAGTAGGAATTATATCGTGATAAAAAAGTCATCTATAACTGACAAAATCTAGCGTTTAAATAATTATTATTATTGGCACCGTATCTTACTACCTGTTTGGGTTGTACACACACTGTGTAATGGTAGGGTGATTGTGAGAAGAAATGGAGGTCCTACAGTTTAACGTGGGATCCAAACCACAGTGGAGGCCTGGCATTCATCACATTCACAAGTTGTGATTAATACACGTCTTGTCGGAGGTGAAGGAGGGGTTTGACAATTAGATAAATCAGTGCTGGGACTGAGGATTGAACCTCGGACCCCCAGCACAGCACAGAAGTCTGACAACTTACGCCTAGACCACCAGGTCATTAGCGTTTAAATAAACTGATATATATTTTTTAATATACTTAGTACAAGGAGTTAAATTATGTCCCTTTTAATTAAAACTGGAGAAGGCTTAAATGTTGTTAAGAATATATTTACCTGCTTCGGTGTTTAAATGGTCTAAGCCAGGGATTCCCAAACATTTGAGACCGCTTCACCCTTCACATATCAAATTTTTCGGGCAACGTCCAGTACCTGACATTTAAAAAAAAATTGTCCAAATGTGACATGGTGCCATTTTTTAAAAAGAAAATTGTCATTTACATACTAGCTAGTATTTCTTTAAATGTAAAAATACAAAATTAGCACAAAATTACAAAACTGAATAAGAAGGAATAAGAGTAGATTTCTTTTTTTTTACATGATCTCATGTGTACAGTTTGTTCATAATGGCAAAAAAATTGTTTTCTTGTATGCTTTATTCCATTCTTTAAAATATGTACAAATACACATATTGATGATTTGCATGTTGCATTTCCCTATACATTATAAGTTTTAGTTTTTCCTTATAGCCCTGATGCCCCAGGGCATCGCGAAACAGTCTGGGAACCCTTGGTCTAAGCTATCACTCTCGAAATATACTGGACTGTCAAACACGGGAATATAGGAGTGTGAATCTCGATAGTTTTCCACTCTTCCTCCATGCAAATGCAGATATCCTTACCCTGAATTTAGCCTTATTACTCTCTAACACACTAGCTTAAATAGTGCCATACATCCAAACTTCTAACAGGTATCAAAACACTGTGCTAAAAATATTTAGCTAAGTTGGTAAAAGTTTTGGCACATTGGCCCCAAAGGTCTAGGATTTAAGTTTTTGTCAATATTACATTTTTCAAAATGTCAATCAGCAGTTAACTTACATGATATAAACAAAAGTTTAATGAACAGTATAAATTTCCAGGTGTCGGTGTCACACTGATGAGCTATGCGGGTCGACTTCAGATTGGCATAATTGCCGACCGAGCTGTGGTACCATGTCGTCAAGATGCTCAACTTATCTTGCAAGGCGTTGTCTCCGAAATGAAATATTTGGATGCTATGACATCAGTTTGAGAATCAAACTAGTGCCTCATCAAAAAAGTATGTGGAATACTTATGGTGAGATTGCGACCCTAAATAAATGTTTTGACAATAGCTTTCCAATATAATTCAAAATTAATTATGTATGGTGTTTTACCGTTTATAAATGTGGAGTTTAATTGTATTATAGTTTGAGAAAAACAGATATTATATTGTACAAGCCTAGATTGTGGTAGAAACCTTTTTACTTTAGATGATGACCTCTGAGAGTTGTTTATATTCCTGCTGGGGCAGATTTTAGTTTATCAAGTGATGCAAAAATAGGTAAGCTATGACTGATTTAAGTCTGGGTTAAAGTTTGTTCCAAAAGAATCCTAGCCTTCATTTATGATGCTTGTAATTTAAAACATAATATTGTAGACTTTGTATAAAAAATCTAGGCATATTTATTTCATACAGATGTACCTTTCAATGTCAGGCCTAGCAAGCCGGTAGTGGAAAATAAATAATAAAAAACTGACCCAGGCCGGAAAAAGTAATGGATTTAATATTATAGATCTGACACCTTAGCTCAGTCGGTAGAATGTCTCCCTACTGAGCTAAAAGTACCGGGTTCAATTCCCGGTATGACCAAAAAATTTAACATTGGTGAAATGTAGGTTTACCCTCTCACAGTGAAGAATCAACGGTTGGGGACTGGCATAAGAAGCTACGACAGGTCTAGTAAGCAGGTAGTAAAAATTATGGCTTGAATACAAAAACTGACCCAGGCCACAGGCTAGAAACAGCAATGGATGTAAAAATTATGTACCTTTAGTGCTGAATAATGAAATATTATAACTAACTCCCTGCAGGACTACTTAGCTCATCCTTGATATAATTTTTAATGTGCTGAAAAAATTCTCGATTGCTAATGTATTTCTCACAAAGTAAAAATTAAATTAGTATAATACAACAAATCTAATCTAAAATTATTTATTTATATCACTTCCAGAAACTTTACCAGTAATCGAGGAAGGTGTTTATTCAAATAATCACTACAAATTTATATTCAAAATAATTGTGCCATATTTTTTCTTTACAGGAGTGGAGGTGCAACAGATAAAAAAAAAAAGAAAGCAGCACACAAAACTGGACAGGAGACGAGAGTATTTTTTAAAACTCATATTTTCGAATAACTGTAAATCAATAAAGCTGCTTTCTCATTAATGTCAAATAAACAATATAGTTTCATGACAAAAATTGTTTTGGCTTTCAATTTAAAATATATACTTTATTTTTGGAATATGTAAGAGTAGTTTTACCTATTTCAGTGGTCACAAAGTCTCAGGAGTCTCTCCCAATTGACTGGCTTCCTGGTGTTAGGTGAGATTTGAATCTTTCCAAGTTCATTGGGGGTGATTTTTCCATCCTCTATACATGCTAATGCAGGTGCATTTCCTTTAAGCTACTTTACTCATCCCTATCCCTTAAATTGAGTCGTTAACATAACATTGCTGTTAAATGTAACAATTAAAGTCTTACCTTTAAGCATTTAAGGGATTCTTTTTAATCCTGCTATTTTTTTTCTTTATTTGGTAAACATTTTCTTGATAGCTTAGATTAAACACAGCTTGAAATATATAATTTAAGGACATGTGACAAAAATAAATGTACCAGAATCAACAGTGAAAGGAAAGTAAACCAATAGTAGAAAGAAAAAACCTGTAGTAGTCTTCCCCATGATTTTATCCCCAGCCTTCAGGTCAAGCATGCTTACTAAAATAACTCTACAACTTAAGAAAATCTTCAATATTATTATGCATACACAACAGTTTATTACTTGCTTTGGTGGCCGGGTGGTCTAAGCCATTACTCTCACAGTCGACTAGACTGTTTGTGATGCGGAGATCGAGGTTTGAATCTTGGTCGAGTGTAATGAGGGTGGTTTTTCCAAAACGATTTTCCACTCTCCCTCCATGCAAATGTGGATACACATCCTCTAAACATAGCTTTCCCACGGGTAGTAAGACTCTGCTAAAAATGATTAAAAAAATGTAGGGTTTTAAATATATAATAAGTATATAAGTTATTAGGTAAATATGATAGCATGATATAAAATGAAGCATAAATAAAAGTAAAATACGCAACCAATTCCTCAATATTTTGATGGCATATTTTGGCTTCTTCAGGAAGTCTGCTTCAGAAGAGCCAAATTAGTTGTTTATAGCACTGTCTCTCACGACCTATTCAGGTCATATACATATGGAGTAATTATGCTAATGAGCTAGGGATGAGGAAAATTGAATTTAGAGGAAGTGTACCCACATTTGTGTGGAGGGAGAGTGATAAACAATTTTTTTTAAAAACCTCAGTACACCCAACCGAGATTAAAACCCTCATCCCCCTATCATGGACAATCTAGTCTAACACGAGAGTGACACCTTAGACCATGTGGACACTGAAGCAGGTGCCAACTTATTTGTTTAAGAATGTAAGCTCCTTCGGCTATGACTGAGATTTAAACTCCTGTGCTCTGGTTATGACAAACTGAAACACTCTGTAAAAACATGAATAAGACATGGAAATTATACCAAAATAAATAACTCAGAAAAACCAGTCCCAGCATATACCTTCACTGATACAACCTCATCTTTGAAGACTATTGGAGTAACAATCTTAAAATCATTATAACAGAATTCAATGCACTATTTTCCAGCTAAGCAGATGGGGCTGGCACATCAATCGAACACAAAGGCTAGAAAACCACCCAACTCAAATATTAGTTTACATTTCAATAAACCTATTTAATCCCTGCTGCATCACTAACACCACCAGGTATACACACAGAATAGCAGAATTTTAAGACAATTACTAATCCACCATACAAATTTACATCCTTCAACAACTAAGTTGGCACCGCTGAAGAGAACTTCGTGTTCCTTCCCGAGAAACATGCCAAGATCAAACTATTGAAATGTTTGTACGTATTAAATAAGGGTTTTTACTTTTATTAATGCTTCATTTTATAAAATTCTCTAATTGGTTAGATGACCTAACATATGGTACTTTATTTCACACATGTTATATATTAGTAGTTCTTAAGTGTTGAGATTTAAATGGTAAACCACCTTTTAAATACCAGTTAGCTTTCATGCTGTGTGAAAAAAAAAAGGTAAAGGTAATGGAGGTTTATTGTAGATGTGCAGTAATAGCTCCACTTTCATTAATGTCACTGTTGTAACACAAAAAAAATATGGTTCTTATATCAACTCTCCATGGATGTATTCGCGGTTTAGCCGTGAAGTCTAACATGCTTACCTTGGTTGATAAGATGATGCAGCTTTAAAGATACACCCATAGTGTAATCAGTAACGGTATAATGCTACCTTTCAATGTGTATAGTGTGTAAATTTGATCCTGTGTTCATAAATGATGCACTAGCAACCATAATTTGAAAAAAATATTTTCTCAAAGAGTAGATTTAAATATTTTATTTGAGATATTCAATGTGCACTTTCTGAACTGAATGATTATATCAGCACAGGAGAATTTCTATGAGTGAGAGCAAACAAGCCTACCAATTTTGCCGGAAATGTATTTTCACAACCTTACAGGGTTATTTTACATGCCATAAGCAACATGGAACCAATGGCTTTACTTAGCCTCCGAAGAAAGTTGTGGCAAGGATGTTTATCACTCAAGAAAAATCTAATGACCCAAATTGGGTTTGAACCCACGAACATAAGATCCTGAGGCGAGCAATTTATCCATAGACCCATGTTATCGATTAGATCTTCTTAAAACTAAAATTACTCTTTTTGAAAAACATGGTGAAAGTTGTAATAAGGAAGCAGTTAAACTACGATTATAGAATTCAATATAAAATATTATTTGTGATAAAGGTATTAAGAAAAAATTATGTGAAATATAACACTTTTATATAATATATCTGTAAAGATTAGTTAAAGTGAGTATTGTCAATTCCACATATAAGATTAGATATAACATATAATTAAAAACACATTAAAATGTGAGTCGGATCACGCTACATTGAACAAGTAAACATGTTATTTAATTTTATTGTGTTATAAGTTTACTTGTTCATTGTAGCGTGATCTGACTCACATTTTAATGTGTTTTTAATTATATGTTATATCTAATCTTATATGTGGAATTGACAATATCCACTTTAACTAATCTTTACAGATACATTCAATAAAAGTGTTATATTTCAAATAATTTTTTCTTATTATCTTTATCACAAATATTTTATATTGAATTCTATAATCGTAGTAAAAGTACTCTCTCTCTCTCTCTATATATATATATATTTTTTTTTTAGCACCGCATCTTAATACCCGTTTTGCTTGTATGTACCCTTATAATGTACCAATTAGAATAATGGTTTTAAGGATTAGGAAGGCATATTTAGAAGAAGTGTATCTACATTTGTGTGGAGGGAGTGTGCACAAAACTATTTTGGAAAAATAATCTTCAGTATACCTGAAAGTTTCAAACCTCGATCTTCCAGTCATCGGCAGTTTAGTCGACTGCGACCATGCAGTCACCGAAGCTGTTTACTATACATTCATTTTGAATTATCAAGTTGGTTTCTAAAAGTATGATATAGGAAAAATACTATGACAACTTGTCCTTTTTAAACTCAACATTATTAAACTTGATAATAGAGATATTTCCGACCTTGTCTGAGGACGATAAAAGAGCTCCATAAGAATAATTGTTCTTGATTTTACATTGTAGAGAAAATTATCTTTTTTTGGGAAGGGGGAATCATTGAGGAGAAAATGGAAAACTATTGGAATTGTAATGTTTAGAATAGTAAAAATAAAAAACCATGGGAAAAATATCTATAAACTGTCTTTTATTCACAGCTGTAATTCAACACTATCATTATTAACAATGCAAATACCTTCTAAAACGACTACTTGCAAAATATCACAATAACAAAATGACCTGCATACAATATTTCAAGCAGTCTAATTGATTTGATATCTCACAATAATCCAAAGGAAATGTCGACTATTTAGTAGCAAGAACAAACATTACTTGCTTCGAGTACAACCTGCATAAACATATTCTAGCTAGAGATATTTGCCGCTTTATTTGAAACTTTCATGATTAGTTTGATGAGTTAAACATTCCATTGTGGTCATGTTTAGTATTAATGGTACTTTTTTGAAATACATAATGAAATTGTAATAAGGAAGCAGTATTAAACTTTCATTATAGAATTCAATATGTCTATATAGATTAATTAAAATGAATAGTTATTGATTGATACATATGATTTAGGATATTAGAACACAATTAAAAATAACACATTAAAAATGTGAGTCAAGGTCACAATATATTAACAAGTATAAATATAACAGAATCACAATTTAACATAATTAAACTATTTACATTATTGATATTAATGACTAGAAGAGTAATAATAGGTTGTAATATAATTAAAAGAATAATTAGCAAAGAATTATTAAACTTTATGAAAGTTGACAAAATGTTGAAATAAATGACATTAAATTGAATTCCTTTTTATTATCTGAATTCCCTTACTCATTTACAGGCATCATAGAGAAGGCCTTTAGAGTGTTATATGTTTCGGCACATCTACGGCGCCATCATCAAACTAAATCAAAGAAAAATGGAACAGGTTATGGTGCAAGTAACTAGGTGTTGGCCAACAAGAAAACAAAGTGGAAAAATTGGGAAATGACATTATTATTATTATTATTATTATTAATAGCACCGCGTCTTACTACCCGTTCGGGTTATACACACTTACGCTAATGTGTAATGGTAGGGTGATTGTGAGATGAAATGAAGGAGCTACAGCTTAACGTGGAATTCGAACCATGGAGGCCTGGCAGTCCCCACATTCACAAGATGTCTTGTCAGAGGTGAAGGAGGGGTTTGGTAATCATATAAATCTGTGCCGGGACCGAGGCTTGAACCCCGGCCGCCAGTACAGAAGTCTGACACCTTACCCCTAGACCGCCAGGTCACCCACGAAATGACTATAAAAGTTAACATGTGAAAGTGACTGGATGAAAACACCACGTTTCAATAAACTTCAAAACTCAAAAGTCAAGGAAGACTTTAAAAGAGCAGAAAAGAAGCCGGCAAAAGATGAGCTAGAGCTACGAGAGATGATGTCCAACATCAAGGAGGAAATTCATTGACTTGAGAAAGAACACCAGAACAAGCTGAATGGCTCTGGGGCAGGTGGAGACACTGCACTCCTGGAACGAATCAAAATCCTTGAGGCGAAATTTGAACATATGGAAGAACCCCAGAGACTCCTTGAAGAGCAAAGAACAGAGGTGGACAAACTTAGAGATCTTCTCAACCAAAGGACAGCAGAGCTAGAACAGGTGAAGCATATCACTCCCAACCAAAATAACAAATTTAAGAACAAGGCCAAGCCTGGTACCAGCCATCAAATGAAGATCTCCAACACATCCAATCATTTTTACACAGACGATGATAAGTCCCAAGACAGCTTTGATGATGACAATGAGAAGGATCCTGACTGGATGAAAACACCACGCTTCAATAAACTTCAAAACTCGAAAGTCAAGTACCTGATGCCTGCGGTGTCAGCTGGCCCTGACGACCCATCCAGGTTCGGTTGCAGAGTTTGTTCAAAAAGATTCAAACGCCAAGGTTTACTAAACAGGCATATGTGGTCTCACAGTGATGTTAAGCACTACCTGTGCACCTTGTGTGGGAAGGGCTTCTACGATAAATCTGACCTCAAGAAACACACCCGGACACACACAGGAGAACGGCCTTACAATTGTAACTTGGCGAGAAAGCTTTCACCCAACGTACCCATCTTGAGTTCCACTGCCTCAAGATCCATAGTGTGTTGTACCAGTACGCTTACAAGGCGCAAAGAACAAAGATATCACTTCAAATTCACTAACTCCAACTTTGCAAACATGCTGCTGCAGGTGCGCTTATGAGGCACAGCACAACACGATCTGACACACACGCACACATGGCGTGGGCAGCACAGACTTTTATATAAGCTATGTGGGATTTTAAATATATATGATTCAGTGAATGTTGGTAAAACTTGTAACACATATGGCTCTCAATACTACGATACCATTATTGAAAACAAGATTATCAGAGAAAACTATAAAGTGTTGGTTAATGGAATTATATTTTTTTTTAAAAGTTCGTGTGCATTTTGAGTGAGTCTTGTTACGATGTGTCACATATTATATCAGTTATAGTTTTCCTTACTCAATTGGGACTAAAAAACAAGACAAAAGGGAGGTTAATCGAAATTTGTAGAGCTTTAGTATATGCCAGTAATGGTAAAGAGAAGAGCATTTTAATTTGTAAATTTAAAACAAATGCTAATTGGATCTGATGTAATTGAAAAAGACTGAGTGAGAAAGGTGCAAGCTTATATTTTATCTGAACTGGACAAAAGGTTTTAAAGGTAAACATTTCTCAAACATAGGAAAATGAAGCGGATTTGTAAAATCGGGTAATTTGTGCAATCAGTAGCCGAACTTTTGGGTTTGGTTGTGGATTTATTTGTAGTTAGTTTCTAGGCAAGGGTTTTGTTACTACTATTTTTGTTCTATTTGTTGTAATATACACCTCTTTTTTTTCAAGATATATAGTAGTCTTAAGTGATATAGTAATTGTAATTAGTACTTATATACCTTGTAAACATCTCTTGATGGAAGATGAACACATTAAATTATTTGCTGCCTATATTTAAAATTATATTGGTTATCAATTTTATTTTAAACACATAGTTAATATTGCTATGCCAAAATAAATTGGATAGTTAGATAAACGAAAAATTGCTTTACAGATACTTATTTGATTACTTTTTTTACCATGAATACTTGAAAATTAAAGGCTTTAAAACTTCCAGCTACTCAAAGGAAAGTATTCTCACTGCAGTATTTCTTATGGAAAGGGCAGTTCAAAATTATTAGAATAAGCTTTAATTGTCTCTCAATGCTATGTTTTAGTTCTGTTAAAAATAACTGAAGAAGGCTAAATTTAGTTTTTTTAAGAATTTAATTTGTACTCAGAAAAAGGAAATATATCAATCTGGGAAATATTCAATTTGAAATCATATTTGGTGCTTTGCAACGCAATCATTTACTATCAATCTACAGTATCCCCATGGCTTCTTTGGTGCTGTCTGACAGCTTACAGCTGACAGTTGACAGCTTTCAAAAGTTACCAGACCAAATTATGTATCCCTTCGCCGAACTATATGATCTGCAAAAACATGTGTTTAACATCTGTCACTTTTGACAGTCAAAATTCATCTGTGAGCTGTCAATCAGCACCAAAGAAGCCACGGGGCTACTTTACATTAAAAATGATGAACTATTCGATTTGAAATAATCTTGGGCATTTTACAGGTGTGAATGTGTTGTATAGCTCAGATAGGTTAAGGTTAACTTAACTATAACATGTCACAAACAATCATGTTATTTAACTTTCACAAGTTAACTTTTATAGTCATTTCCTAATTTTTCCACTTTGTTTTATTGTTGGCCAACACCTAGTTACTTGCACCATAACCTGATGCATTTTTCTTTGATTTAGCCTGATGATGGCGCCGTAGATGTGCCGAAGCATGTAACATTCTAAAGGCCGTCTCTATGATTCCTGTAAATGAGCAAGGGAATTCAGATAAGAAATAGAATTCAATTTAATGTCATTTATTTCAACATTTAGTCAACTTTTATAAAGTTTAATAATCCTTTCCTAATTATTCTTTTAATTATATTTCAACCTATTATTACTCTTCTAGTCATTAATATCAATTATGTAAATAGATTAATTATGTTAAATTAATTGTGATTCTGCTATATTTATACTGGTTAATATATTGTGACCTTGACTCACATTTTTAATGTGTTATTTTTAATTGTGTAACGGTGTACTGGAATTTCGTCAAAACTTTTGAAATTAAGAGAAAAAGTTTTGACAAAATTCCAGTACACAGTTTACATAGATTCAAGATCTGTTAATATTAGCAAGTGCAGAAAACTAAACTCTATTTTGCTAATGGAGAAATATTTTTTATGTTATTTTGGCAAAAAAATGTTAAAAACCATAAAAACTGTAAAATTACTCGCGCGGCCTTTTGCTACACCTTAAAGAAAACTGCATTATTACCGAATTCACCAATTCAGATTTTGTTACATTAAAACTCTCCATAACACAGTACAAATCATTCATCATAAGAAGAGATTTTACTTAAGATTCATATTCTTATATATATAAACTTTAAATATATATATATTTAAAGTTTTAAATATTGTTATTTATAATTCGATCAATCAGGAATGACTTAATATGGCACTAATAAAAATGTATGTAAGGAATCGCAAAAAGTTTATAGTAATACATTTTTAATTAATGCCATTAATTTTGTGGAAAAAGAAAGTTTCAAGCTAACAGTCGAAATTGATATGTTTAACAAACATAATTAGTTTCCACATATTATTCTATGTTTAATCAACAGAACAGTTGTTAAATGTTATTTAATAATAATAAATTTATCCTGAAATTGTAATATTTAATATTAGTCCATGTGGCATCCACATGTATAAAACACCACACTATGGTGCATATTTGAGGACAACGGTTTGGCACAGAAGTGGGGAATTGGGAAAGCAGGGCACAAACTTGACCAAATTGACTGTTTTTAAAGATTTGACCAGTAGCCAAAAGTGCCATAGTATATTGGTCAAACTCTTTGTATTATTTCTTGGATATTATGTTAGACATTTGTTATGTCACAAGTTTGTATTGATCTTAGGGCCCAAATCTAATTTTGGCAAAGGTTTTCAGCTAAAAGGGCATCAGACTTTAGTTGCAAAAGTGAAGCGGGGGTTTGGGCAAGTCAAAAATTGCATTTAGACGCACACAAATATGTCTATATTTTAGTAATGTAAATGATTTAACATTGAAAGGATAAAAGAGCAAGGACTATACACTGAATATATAAACTAACCCACACACATGCTGCTCTAGTAGGGAGTAAGGTATAGAATATACACACATTTGCATGGAAGCAGAATGAGAAATAATTTAGGAAAAGCCTCCATGTATACACTTGACCGGTACTCGACCACCGAAGGCCATCCTCCTTTTAATGCTAATTGAATTCAGTTGTGTGCCATTCTTCCTTTTGTTTATATTCCCTAACTTAAGTAAAAAATGTGTGATCTAATTTAACTTTAATAAATGCATCAGTATTCACTTAAGAGAAAAAAAATATTGCATGGTGTATAAATCATCTATTAGAGAACCACTCTGCATCAATCTTTGTCCTCCCAGGTCAAAGTCGGTGATGCTAACCACTCATCTAAACCTGTGGATAGTCGCATAGAGATTACACATTGATTAAGTCAAAATATGGTTATGTACCATTTCAGTGAGTAACAAATTTTTTTATAGTACCATTAATCTTTCATTATAGAATTCAATATGAAATATTTAGTGTAATAAAGATATTGAAAGAGAATTTTGGTGAAATTACAAAAAAAATTATTCACATATGTTTATATAGATTAATTAAAATGAATAGTTATTGATTCTATTTCTTATCTGAATTCCCTTGCTCATTTACAAGCATCATAGAGACGGCCTTTAGAATGTTACATGCTTCGGCACATCTACGGCGCCATCATCAGACTAAATCAAAGAAAAATGCAACACGTTATGGTGCAAGTAACTAGGTGTTGGCCAACAATAAAACAAAGTGGAAAAATTGGGAAATGACTATAAAAGTTAACTTGTGAAAGTTAAATAACATGATTGTTTGTGACATGTTATAGTTAAGCTAACCTTAACCTATCTGAGCTATACAACACATTCACACCTGTAAAATGCCCAAGATTATTTCAAATCGATTAGTTTATCATCTTTAATGTAGATTGATAGTAAATGATTGCGTTGCAAAGCACCAAATATGATTTCAAATTGAATATTTCTCAGATTGATATATTTCCTTTTTCTGAGTACAAATTAAATTCTTAAAAAAACTAAATTTAGCCTTCTTCAGTTATTTTTAACAGAACTAAAACATAGCATTGAGAGACAATTAAAGCTTATTCTAGTAATTTTGAACTGCCCTTTCCATAAGAAATACTGCAGTGAGGATACTTTCCTTTGAGTAGCTGGAAGTTTTAAAGCCTTTAATTTTCAAGTATTCATGGTAAAAAAAGTAATCAAATAAGTATCTGTAAAGCAATTTTTCATTTATCTAACTATCCAATTTATTTTGGCATAGCAATATTAACTATGTGTTTCAAACAAAATTGATAACCAATATATTTTTTAAATATAGGCAGCAAATCATTTAATGTGTCCATCTTCCATCAAGAGATGTTTACAATGTATATAAGTACTAAATTAACTACAAATAAATCCACAACCAAACCCAAAAGTTCGGCTACTGATTGCACAAATTACCCGATTTTACAAATCCGCTTCATTTTCCTATGTTTGAGAAATGTTTACCTTTAAAACCTTTTGTCCAGTTCAGATAAAATATAAGCTTGCACCTTTCTCACTCAGTCTTTTTCAATTACATCAGATCCAATTAGCATTTGTTTTAAATTTACAAATTAAAATGCTCTTCTCTTTACCATTACTGGCATATACTAAAGCTCTACAAATTTCGATTAACCTCCCTTTTGTCTTGTTTTTTAGTCCCAATTGAGTAAGGAAAACTATAACTGATATAATATGTGACACATCGTAACAAGACTCACTCAAAATGCACACGAACTTTTAAAAAAAAATATAATTCCATTAACCAACACTTTATAGTTTTCTCTGATAATCTTGTTTTCAATAATGGTATCGTAGTATTGAGAGCCATATGTGTTACAAGTTTTACCAACATTCACTGAATCATATATATTTAAAATCCCACATAGCTTATATAAAAGTCTGTGCTGCCCACGCCATGTGTGCGTGTGTGTCAGATCGTGTTGTGCTGTGCCTCATAAGCGCACCTGCAGCACCATGTTGGCAAAGTTGGAGTTTGTGAATTTGAAGTGATATCTTTGTTCTTTGCGCCTTGTAAGCGTACTGGTACAACACTCTATGGATCTTGAGGCAGTGGAACTCAAGATGGGTACGTTGGGTGAAAGCTTTCTCGCCAAGTTACAATTGTAAGGCCGTTCTCCTGTGTGTGTCCGGGTGTGTTTCTTGAGGTCAGATGTATCGTTGAAGCCCTTCCCACAGAAGGTGCACAGGTAGTGCTTAACCTCACTGTGAGACCACATATACCTGTTTAGTAAACCTCGGCGGTTGAAGCTTTTTGAACAAACTCTGCAACTGAACCAGGATGGGTCGTCATGGCCAGCTGACACCGCAGGCATCAGGTACTTGACTTTCGAGTTTTGAAGTTTATTGAAGCGTGGTGTTTTCATCCAGTCAGGATCCTTCTCATTGTCATCATCAAAGCTGTCTTGGGACTTATCATCGTCTATGTCAAAATGATTGGATGTGTTGGAGATCTTCATTTGATGGCTGGTACCAGGCTTGGTCTTGTTCTTAAATTTGTTATTTTGGTTGGGAGTGATATGCTTCACCTGCTCTAGCTCTGCTGTCCTTTGTTTGAGAAGATCTCTAAGTTTGTCCACCTCTGTTCTTTGCTCTTCAAGGAGTCTCTGGGGTTCTTCCATATGTTCAAGTTTCGCCTCAAGGATTTTGATTCGTTCCAGGAATGCAGTGTCTCCACCTGCCCCAGAGCCATTCAGATTGTTCTGGTGTTCTTTCTCAAGTCGATGAATTTCCTCCTAGTGGTTGGACATCATCTCTCGTAGCTCTAGCTCATTTTGTGCCGGCTTCTTCTATGCTCTTTTTAAATCTTCCTTGACTTTTGAGTTTTGATGTTTATTGAAACGTGGTGTTTTCATCCAGTCACTTTCACATGTTAACTTTTATAGTAATTTCCCAATTTTCCACTTTGATTTCTTGTTGGCCAACACCTAGTTACTTGCACCATAACCTGTTGCATTTTTCTTTGATTTAGTTTGATAATGGCGCCGTAGATGTGCCGAAACATATACCATTATAAAGGCCATCTCTACGATGCCTGTAAATGAGCAAGGGAATTCAGATAATAACTAGAATTCAATTTAATATCATTTATTTCAACATTTTGTCAACTTTCATAAAGTTAAACAATTCTTTCCTAATTATTCTTTTAATTATATTACAACCTAATATTACTCTTCTAGTCATTAATATCAATTATGTAAATAGTTAAATTATGTTGAATTAATTGTGAATCTGTTATATTTATACTTGTTAATATATTGTGACCTTGACTCACATTTTTAATGTGTTATTTATAATTGTGTAACAGTGTACTGGAATTTTGTCAAAACTTTTGAAACCAAGAGAAAAAGTTTTGACAAAATTCCAGTACAGCGTTTACATATATTTAAGATCTGTTGATATTGGCATGTGCAGAAAACTAAACTATGTTGCTACTGGAGAAATATTTAATTTATTTTGGCCAAAAAATGTCAATTCTATAAAAACTGTAGAAACACTTTCGCTCCCTTCTGCAAGGAGCAACCATTACTGATTTTTCGAGTGGCAACAGTAAGTAATGAGAAAAGATTTTTGTTTCACAGTGCAAGGCAGATTATGTTTGCATTGTGTGTTCCTACTACTCTTTCTTATAGGTACCTTTTCCCATTTATAGCTGGTAAATAAGAAAGCTTTTATCAAACACTACAGAGTTCCTCTACTCATAAAAATAACAATAGTTTGCTTAAATAGCATGCATGATGTGGTTTAAATATTTATTAAGTTATATGTGTGCTGAAAATAAAATAAATATTGTTGTGATAACTTAAAATGTCATCTCAATTCATAATAAAAAAGTACATTTACTACAAAATCACTAATAAAATGATTATATGCATCATTTGTAAAAAGGGTGTGTAAAGACAGCCAAAACTCTCACCATGTAGGCAAAGAATGATCAAGGGTATGAAAAACTTCTGGATATCTAAGCAAGGTAATAGAAATTTGGCTCGTACAACCAAATATCTCTAGTGTCAATCACATACCCAGATGTCATTGAAAAACTTGAAAACATAACATTGCTGGTTTAATCAACTTTAAAAAAATTATTAGTTAATGCCAAACCTACTTCAGTGGTTACATGGTTCAAAGTGTCACTCTAAAATTGACAAGATTGCCGATGAGAGGGAGGTTGGACGTTTTGAACCCCAGTAGGGTGTATTGGGGATTGTTTACCTAAACATTTTCCTCAATTCAACCTTCTTGAATACCCCAAATGGGTAGTAAGATACAGCGAACAAAAAAAGCTAGCGTCAAAATATTTCCTTTAAACCTCCTCTGTGGCCTAAAGGTCAGAGTTCCTGGCTAAAGATTCAGAAGTCTCGGGTTCGATCCCCAGTAATACCAAATTTTTCTGTGAAGCAGTGGGTTTGTAAAGGTGTTAACCCTGCCTCGTGAGGACAAATGAGGAGCTACTTGAATGAAAGAGTGGCGGCTCTGGTCTAGGAAACTTGAGATTAATGGCTTAAAGGTTTGATAAATCAACCATATGACACCCCCTATCACCAAATCTTGGCACTATCTTCACAAACATGTGGTGGCCGACCGGCCAGTCAGTATATTTCGCATGTAGTTGTTGTATTAATCTTTTCGCTCTTGCAAGTGAAACAGCTAATAGCCTCAATGTATAGTATAGAATAGTAATAATAATAATAATAATAATAGATAAACTGGAGTAAATTTCTTAATGGGTTACTTGACATCACATCATCGCACTCTTTTAGTTGTGAATAGCACTAACAAGTGTATAAAATTAGGAGAGAAGGGAATATGCATTTTGGAATCTGGATAGAACCCAAGTTGGTGAATTAAGTCAAAAGTTACAGGATTTGAAATACGGGAAATTTTTAATGCATTAATTTTAGAGTGAAACCTTAGGCAAATCTTTGGAAATAAAAATATTAGCAGTCAAGCTTGTGCTTGTCTTGTAGATCGAGAAGAAAACTTTTTTGCTGTGCTTTTTTTTTCTAACACATTTTTAAGAGCAATATTAACAAGATAACAGTTTTATTATATCATTTTTAATAATTAATCATGAAAAACTTCTATCTTCATAGACTAACATTTTAAGGAGTTTGTAAATATAGAAAACCCAGATAATACAATTTCTGTTAAGAGCACAATAAGTAGGGCCTTTTAGAAAAGAAAAATCTATATCTTTTGCAGTCAGCATATGAACAAAATTTAAGTAGTTTAGGTCAGATAGTTTTATCAGTTACCACCTTTATACCTTGTTTTTACTATAGTTGTGTACAGATCGATATTAAGAAGTCATGTGTTTGATCCCTTAAACTTATTGATGTCAAATAGTGATTTTCTTATTTAATTTCAAACAAAATTATGAAATTAGTAGTACTATTTTCTGAGCACACATGACTATCCATACCAGTAACACTTTGAAATTAAGATAATTTATATTGCCTATATTTACTTGAATAGTGCAAATTTATACAAAGTAAATAATTAATATTGAAAACCACACCATGCCTTAACCAACAATACATAAAAAAATTAAATTTACTTAATGTAAAAGTCACATTAACATCCTAATAAACAACACTATTAAAAAACTATTGAAAACATTCACAAAAAATAATATTATAAATCAATCAGGCAATACATTTTTTATATTAAAAAAATATTGAAATTAAATTAATCTTAATATGTATGCCATTTGTAATTAGTAACAAAATATAATAACAGTGAGCCGTTTAGAGCTGCCCAAAACAATGAAGAAAACATCGTAAGTAATTTATCTACACTTATATAATAACTAAATCAGTCTAGTATTTACAATAAATAGCTCAGTCAATGAGCTTCATAATTGTGTTGTATAATCCATGAGTTAATCCTGGTACACACTACCCAATGTACCGTACAAGATGATGTTGACACAAAACTGTGTCATGGGAGCACTCAAGATTACACAAATACTTTTTGTATGCAATATCTTGTGAGGGGCCGTCCTTAAACCACATGAGGGTTT
>CABFVX010000045.1:423874-501929 GCA_902151425.1 Timema shepardi | reverse complement strand
GAGGAGGGAGTCAATATTTTCTTACAAAGGGAGAGGAGTGGGGGTTAGGATCTATTTTAGGTAAGGTTTTTTTATCAGTTTTTATGGTGAGACAATTTTTTTTAATGTTATTCATAAAATTTTAATTATAATTAATTTACTTATTGGAAATAAAGTATTTTAAAACGTCATATAATTTGCTTTGTTACCAACCTTCATGTCTACGAATTACTAAACAATAAAAATAATCTAATTTACCATAGCGTAAAAAAATTACATAGGATTCCTTACATGAGGGAAGGGGTGGTCAAAAATCGAAGAGAGCCTTTCGTGATTTAAGGACAGCCCCTAAGAGCTTGATTACATCCTATATTGGCCAATTTTACTAACTTGAAAACATAGGTATGTCTGATACACTTAATTTTTTTAGTAAATGATCGTACAAATTTTTTTAAATCCAAATACTTGAGAAAAATAAATATTAATAATTATTCAGGCGACTAAACCTCAAATATATTTTGAATGCTCTGTAATTTTTTTTATTATCTGGTAAAATGAATTAATGATTTTTATTCAAAGACTTAAAGGATAGTTAAGTATTTATAGTAAATAGTACTTTAAAAATTTACTTAATTAAATTAACCAAAATAGGTCATCTAAGACATTGTATTTGTAAATTTTGAAAAATTACACCTGTAAATGAGAATCCAACCCAAGACTTGACTTAGCGTATCATATGTAGCATATGATTTCCACGCGTCCATGGCAGACTTTGCCTTAAAAATACGAGTGAATAATGACAGTGAGCAAAGTATGAATTCTAGATAGCTTAGTGGTAGAGCATTGATGTGCCAAACCAAGGGTCATTCCAGTGGTCCAGTCCAGTCATTTTTCAAAAATTTACGATAATTATATTTGATGTGGTTGTTTAAGATTTTGTACAAAAAATTGTGTTGTGTACTAAAAAGGGATGCAGTGTCCCACCATTTAAAATTTCAAGCTAATCCCCATTTTATAACTTAGTACACACTCAAAATTAAAATTATGAATAAATCATGAACATTAAAATGTTAGAGAAAAAGTGGCTACCTGCCTCTATAATATAATTATAGTTTTTATATGAGTTTAAGGACTGTTCTTGTAGATGGGAACAGACTATACCTCTAAGCAAAAAACACACTTTTCAATATTTTTATACGGTTATTGAATATATCTTTGATGATATTTTTGACCACTATTAATACCAATATAGTATGTTTAAATAAAAAAAATAGTCAGATATATAGTTTGCAACTCTTTGACTGAGCTAATGCGCCAGTAATTCACTACCAATATGTTAATATTTGGGGACATATGTTTAATAATGTCACAAATGTAATAGAAACTGCCCTTCACAAATTAAGATTATGTTCTGTGTGAATGTTCAACAGCTTTAATAATAAAGGAGAGGTCAATTTAGTGTAAAAGAAAGTATTCCTTCCACAAAATTGGGGTATCGTTTTCAACTCGAAACCCTTTCGAATTCAATTTGGCTAACAAAATGCAGCATTTAATTTCTTCCGAGTTTTAATTTAAATCCTTATAATTTCATGGTGGGGATGAGAAAAATGGTCCAAGACAGTGTTTTTACAGTTTTTATTGCAAAACATTTTCTTTGGGCAAAATAAATCAAGTATTTTCCCAGTAGAAATATGAAGAGATTAATTTTATCGATTTAATAATATCAACAGTTGTTGAATGTCTGTCATAAGCATATCGGCATTAGATGAGAAACTTATTACATAAAAGACAAAGTTGTCATTACATTCCAGGACTCCCCTTGACAGATATTCATTTTTCATTTCTTTTTATTTGATTAATTTAATGAACACTTTCTGAACTGACTGATAGTATATAAGTATTGCAATGATACAAACTTAAATCTAAAATAAACACAACATTCAGCCCCCAGCAGTTAATTCATCACTGTGAAAGAGGAAACCCACATTTAATAAATTCTTCAACCATACCGAGAATCAAACTCGTGGACCTTTAGCTCAGTAAAAAGACACACTACCTAATAAGATAAAGTGTTGGACAAACAAATATTCAAAAAAGTGGTGATAATTAAACTCAATTTTTTTTTTGTGAAAGAATATTTGATACATTCTGACCAATAAAATGTTTTAGCTTAATAAATTGCAAAAATACTGCCCTTAACTAGTGTTTCCTACACTCCCACCTAAAATCACTCAAATTCTTATCTTCAGAGATATTTTCTAATCCACTTCCCCTAATCCAAATATTTAGGTATATTGTTTCATCTAATAAGCATAATCAAGTAGAAATCATTTATATAGTGTGACCTCAAAACCACCCTGACATTAAGTCTTTAAAGCTACTAAAACACAACTGTCCAGTTGAGGGGGGAAAATATATATATGATAATTCTTAAAGCGACAGAGTGATAGTCTGGTGATATATTGATTTTTATATTAAGTACATACTAGTCAATCATTAACTCACAAATAAAATCCCTTGTTCCCATCCTGGTATTTTGTGACCCATGCAATATTTCAAATGATATACCAATATATCTAACCAAAACTATCATCTTTTTATAATTCTGCCATATAAAAGTTTAATATTACACATTTACATCAAGCAGATTAAAATTGTTAAGCAATGTTTCTAATAATAATAATTTATAACTGTCCCCAATATTTCATTTTGTATGTTCCGTTTTGTTAAATTATCATCTAAGCAATCGTGACTTGTTTTTAGTTTTACAACAAATGAGCATCATAGTTCAATGTGGTGGTAGGTTTTATCTAAAAGGATGATTGCACCCGCTGTTCCACAGGGTGGCAAACAATGTCAGCAAAAAATGATAGTTTATTACAAAAAGCTATTACACAAGAGTCTTTCACTTGCAAATATTTCACTACTAGTCTCAGTCACTTAGGTCATGGGCACACTTGTCCCACTGAATGAGCTTGATCAACACTTATCCTTGTAACAAAATGATTGTGCAAAAAATTAAAATTGACGTCTATGCGTGATGTAGCAGCAAATAAAGATAGGATTCCCAATGTTGATATATTTAGGTTTTATTTGGAGAGTTTTATAGATATAACATTTAAACACAAACCCTAAATTCTTAAATTATTCTAAAAATAGTTTTACATCAGATTTTTTTAAAAATCTTGAAGTAGTTTTTTGTAAAGAGATTTTTTTAAATCGTCTATAACTCCGACTATTTGGTTTACTCATTAAAATGGTCAGTACAAATCGTCCTGCTAGAATGTAGAATGAATAAAGTGCATGGAAGAACTAGAATAAAAAACAAGAAAAAAGTATTTAAAATATTTTTTTTTCTTTTAGCACCGCAACTTACTACCCCTTTGGGTTGTACGCCTATGTGCTGATTACACTGTTGGCTTAGGAATGTGGATGGTTTAATGGAGGGAGTTCAGCTGCATTAGCATGGAAGAAGAGTGGAAAATCATTTAGGGAAAACCGCTCAGTGCACCCAACCGGGATCAAACCTCGATCTCCCTGTCTTCGGCAGTCTAGTCCAACAATAGAGTAATGCGTTAGACCACACCTTTAATTAAGTGAGTATATTTTTAAACTAATGTCCAGGCACAAATAGTAGAGCAAGTGTTTATACTTGTCAGTGAAAGAGAGGAAGTGTTATCAGCTGCTAAATGAGAGTCCTCACAGGGTGAATTATTCATTGATTTCTTTTTGTATTTTGTGCAGTGGCATAGAGTGCAAAGTATGTCAAGTTAAGATAAAATAGGCTTTGAAAATAATTTAGAGTTCATCAAGTCGGCAACGTTCTTTGAATAAATAAAATCTTAATCGTATTTTAATAAGTATGTTTAACACCAAGGCTAAGTTTTTTTGTACTCTGCGCCTTCCCAGCCGTTCAGGCTATCTGAATATTTACAATGATGTGATTATGAATGAGGAAAATAGAATTTAGAGGAAATGTACCTATATTTGCATTTTGGCATATCCACCCTCAGTACGTTCGGCAGCGATTCAAACCCCAATCCATTGGCAAACTAGAAAAGCTTTACATTTAGTTGGCATTCCCATTGATGCAGGCGACAATAAATGAAATCTATTGTACTTGTTAAAAATAAAATAGCGGGCAAGAATTGATCAGCTTCTCGACAAAATCAAAAAAACTTACTTTTAAGCTAACAGTAAATGCTCTCGTTGAATATTATTTTACATGCTGTGTTTTCATCACCCATTGTGGAAAAGGGGCAGCAGCTCTCCCATTAAATACAAGAACCACCAGTCCATGTCAAACATAAAAAGTGACAGGACACTTCTCCATAAAAAACAAACATAGTATCACATGATATTATTTACAATTAACAACCTACAGTCATCCAACTTTCCCAAGGGAAAAAATATAAGCCAAGAAAACTGATGTCCTAAAAGTAAATTAAAAGGAAAACCATAAATTTTATATAAATCAGTGACAAGAATACTAAATGAATATTATTTTATATGGAGCCAAGGTTTTAAACAGGCATGTTAAACTTAATACTATAGCCATAATTTTGTGTGACCCTCAGACCTTTTCTGAATTCGCATAAAATGTGGTCTGATTTATCTTATTTTAAACATTGTAGAAATAAATACAACATTTAAGATTATATCATCGATCATTATTTTGGAAATTCTAGCGAAATAAGTTGGTGTTCCTGATTTTTACTATTTTTACTCACTAGAAATCGATTTTCAAAAATGGTTAAATTGGCAGATAAAATAATATGTACAGTGTTTGACAACAAATTAATGTGTCAATAGTTGTTTTCTATTGTTAAAAGAAATAAACACTTCGAAAGATCACGAATAATTACAGACATGCACTTGTTATCAAATTTTGAAAGTGACCTCAATTCAAGATTTAAATTATAATCATACCCTTACTCCAAAAATCTTGTAGGAATAGAGAGTATTTTAGTGTTTTTTTGTAGTTTTAGGGTATTTTAATCACAATTGTTTTACTTAAAGATGGTGATATTACAGTTTTTGAAATGCGGACTTCTCTGTATTTTCAATTTGGTACGTTTGATCCAACGAGTTTGACACACCTATCATACAATATAACGTGTAATATTTCAAGTAAAACAACTTTTAGTTCAGGGGCATTAGTGTTATTACTTTTTTTTTATCACCATGTCTCACTAATCAATTTGGATTATATGCATATGAACACTTTATGCTGATATGTTAAGGATGAGGATTGTTGAATTTAGTAAAAGTGTATCTACATCTGTGTAGTAGTAGAGTGATAAAACATTTAGGAAAAACTACCCTCAGTACATGCAACCAATATCAAAACCCCAACAATCTCATTATTCAAACAAGGCTCCATATAAAAAGAAAAAAAAATCAACAAACTAGATATAAAACTTGTATGATCAATTTTAACAACCATTTATTCAAAAATCATCATAAAACTTGTATGATCAATTTTAACAACCATTTATTCAAAATTCGTCTAGTAAACAAATTATATTTGAAAAAACAACATTTTAATACACATACTAATTTAATCTTATGCAGGAACACACACTAATAATTGACTACAACTTGAGTTATTTCCAGAGCTTGAAATTAGAATGAAAACATAAAAATATTGTGAATAATTAATAGTTTTAGGAGTGTACAAAGAGTATACTATCTCAATATTAAAGTGAAGTGAAGCGGAACTTTAAAAATAGGAAGAAAGTTCATAAGTACAGCACTTGTCTCACTCTTTCAGCATGATGAATTCAGTGAATGGCTTCAGCCAACATTTAATATCAGTAATTCAGGTCAGTGTGCTTACAGTAGTGATGGGTACTATCAAATGATTTTAACTATCATTGATTGAATAGTGAAAACTATCAAATGATCATTTGATTGTTTTCAATAATTTTCATGTGACTATTTTTTTTAATCATCTCTTGGCCTACCTCTACTGTGCACTTTATGTGTGATAGTATAAACACGTTATTAGGATTTTATATGCATGTGAACGTTAAAAGAGGCTATGTTCCGCTTTACAGTGGGGCTCTGGAACCTAACCCGCCTTATGAGTGGGGGCCCTGCTATAGAATTATTAGCCGTTTTGTAAACTTTTACTCATTCTAATTATAAAGGTAACCAAATATAAGGATAGGTGTATCATATAAATAAGAATTTACAAAATGTATGTTGCCTAACACTTGCATTTTACTTTATAAAGCCTTAGGAATGGCAAGAAGGGAGTGTCCAAATTTTAAAGAGATGGACAAAATATGCAATAGTTTGTTTTTGGCCTATGTAAATGACTAAATAGAACACTCCATTTTGGAAACGAGTCAACTCCTAACACTAGTGTACTATTAGAATTTTTACCAAGATTTTAGTTTAGACTGACTATAATTCCAGAGACAAAAACGGGACTGGGATGTCTATTTATAAAGATTAAGACAAAAAAAAAAGTGTTATTACCTAAATTTTTTTTAAGTCGATGTAGAGGGTGAATACATTTATCACGGTCATAGTATGAATATTCTTCAGACAAACTTACTTTACGGAACAAATTTTGGTCTTTCAGTAACTTGTCATAAAATTTATCACACTCCATGTTAAAATTATGTTTACACAAGGCTACACAACATCCGAGACATGCAAGTGTTTCCAACACATTTCCCCCCCCCCTGAATTATTCATTGACTTTAAAGTTAAAATATTTATTAATATGGGCAACTGTCAATCTCAATTAATACACCTCAGCCAAAGCTTATAAGAATGACTGGTACATACAATAGCAGCCATTAAAGCAAATTTATTTTAAGTTATAATTGACCAATATTTAAACATATTTAAAAATATTTATATAAAAAAAAGTTTAAAATTGCATTTTTACTAAAATGACAGAAGGCCCAGGGACTGCAGCAAAAAATCGATAATGTCCCGTTCAAAATGAGACGTATGGTCAGTCCATTTCAATTTGTCTCAGAACCTTTACAATATGTAAATAAAATTTAGATATCAAAGTCAAAGTAAATAAGTTAACTTTGGACTTTAATTTTCAACAATTTTCAAATGCCAAATAAATTTCATTTACTTTGGCTAATATACCCATAATGAAATATTGTAACACAATGAACATTTTGCAATTAAAAGCCAGAATTAAATCAATATAAATAAATCATAGTGCAATTAAATTGATAGAAATAAATCATATTTCAACTAAAAACCAGAGTTAAATCGATAGAAATCATATTGCAATTAAATTGATAGAAAAAATCATATTGCAATTAAAAGTACGACAGACAGTGTTGACCACAGGGTCCAACACTTAATTTGGAAAGCCAAAGTTTGATCCTGTGAAGAAACAAGGAGGTAGATTTTTCTATAAAATAGTTTTTTTTAACTTCCTCCTAATTACAGTGCTGACCCACTTGCCATCTTGCCATACCAATTATTTACAATACATTATGCCATCAAAGAGCCTTGTGATAAAATGTATAATAAATTAAGAATAATTATTGAAAATTTATATTTAAATTTCATGAATGTGTAATTTTTGTGTGTCTATTGTACACTGAGCTGATATAATATAAGTAAATTAACAGCTATAAACATTTATTCTATTCACAGTTTTGTGATTTCAACATTTATATATATATAAATATTTTAATTTGACAATAGTTTTCATATTATGCATATATAACAAACTTTGATTAAATTGTTATGATATATCCTAGTTGAGTGTTATTTTCGAGCCCTGGAAGCCTATCAATATTTTAGACAGAGGGCATATTCCTCATTTATAGAAGCTCTTGGTGAGAGGGTGAGGTGAATTAAGAGCTTATAGCACCTAATCTTTAACTCATTACACAGCCAACAAAACATAGTAGCGTTATAAAAGTACTTTGACAGACTTTCAAAATTTCATATAATGGAGAATAAATACTGTCCTCCACCTCCCAAACATCACAAGATGATAACAATAGTAAAAGTATATTAAAAACATATTTAGATACATGATAAAATATATGTCAAATTGACAATAAAATTGTTAAAAATAACACTCAATGACTTAAAAGAATTTTTTTGGCAGTAGTAAAAATATGCATCGGCATCTCATAAGAACTGGACAATTTTTACCTCAAAACCGGCAGTTCAATTGTACACATAATTTTTAAATAGCTTTTTAATTATTGAATCCTGAGGGGTAAAGAGTATATTTGTTTCTCTGAGGTTCAGTAGATGATACTGAAGTTAATGGCAAAAATAAATAAATGAAACACCCCCACTTTATATTTCACTCCAATTAAAGACATTTAAAGTAGAAATATTATTTTCTAAATAGCAAAAAGATTAAAATAACGTTATCAAAATCCTTCATCAAGTTTCTACTGTTTTTCAAATATTATATATGTGATCAATCTGATCAACGTATTAGAAATAAAAATAAACAGATAACTCAATTTAGCTAGACAAAAAGGTGTTTTTACTGTAAAAAATAGAAATATATATATATACAAAAAGGAGCATCCCCTAATTGTTGTGTTGCTACAGTCCAAAATAAAACTACAAATAATATGCAGGTCGCTGTTGCTATCTCTCTATTCCATCACACTACAGTTTGTGGATTACTGGTAACTTCCCGAGGACTTCTTATCAAAGTGTCACTTTCAAACACTTTCAATATCTTGCTTCCTGTGATGTGATAAAATTCTTTTATTGTCATATCCAACCCATTAGAACATTAAAATAAGCACATGGTCCATCCAAATTTATTAAAATGTCCTATACTATATACTTATATGGATTTCGTGATGTTGTGAAATAACCGCTTCCCCCACCAAGATTCCAGATCAAAAGGTTTAAAATCTGAAATAATAATATTAATATTAGCAAAATATAATTATTCATATTATTAATTTAAAAGCTTTAGTACTAGTTCAGATTATCAGTAATGAACCAGTAAACAGAATGAGGTTGGATTTTAAAATAATATACAACACCATTTGCCATTAGAGGGAATTGATAATCACCATCATGGAACCAGGTTGAGATTATAGCTTGACCTTTCAAGTCAATACCAAGAACAATAGCAAGGCACATAAACATGTTGGTTATAATTGTTCATAAAATAAAAATAAATAGAAAAAGTGAGTAATGGTTTTTATCTGGGCAGACAAAATTGTCACCAGTAATATAATTGAGTTTTTAACTACCGTGAAATTGCCAAGATGCTTGTTTTTATAAACCCAAGATTTTACAAAACTTCATTTGTAAGAATACTAGTACCATAAGACTTTCTCATTTCCAAGAGTTTTAAGAAGCAAAATTTAAACTTTAGTATTTCTAGTATGTTGTTGATAAAAAAAAGTTATCCAAATAATGATTATGTGTGCTCTGACTGTTCCTAAGGTTTTATGTTTTACTAAAACATCTTATAGGGTCCTCGAAAAAGATGTTTGGGATTCTATAATTAAATATTTGCAGGAATGTTTGACCAATCGAGGCGATTTTTGCTGTAATCAGTGTGGCAACACTTTCTTTTGTGTATGTATGTATAAATATATATAAATGAATTAAAATTAATTTATCACCCTGTCTTAATATCAAAGTGGGTCATAAAAATATGCATGCACTATTTATGATATTGTGCTAGGGATGAGAAAAATTGAATTTTAAAGGAAGTGTAAATTATAGCCACACCTGCGTGGATAGAGTAGAAAATCCTGTATGAAAAACCACCCTTAGTACTAATCTACTGTAAGAGTGACACCTTAGACCACTGAAGCAGGTTACTGTGATTTCTATTCAATTATTTCAATTTTTCTATATGATTCAATATATGAATATGAAATCCCAAACTGTTGCTTTGCAGAGTAAATGCAGTATACACAAACCTATTTAAATTCTACTATCACTATTTTAAATGCTAATGGTGATATAGATTTAAATATACAAACAAAATATTAGATTATCATTTTCTATGAGTTTTAGAGTGAAATTAATTACTTGGATTTATAAAATCTTAAAATATATTTTCAATGAATATGTCAAACCATGAAAAATAAATTAAGTCACATATATAAAAATAAAGCCAAAAGTCTACTTCTTGAACAAGATATAAAAAGATCAAATCTTAAAATCTCAATAAATGTGGTTTAAGATAAGTTTGTTAAAGTGAAATCTAAACTTTTCATAAACGAATCTTAAATGTCAGAAATAACCAATTCGGAGATCATTATTGAAACATGATCAGTATGAACAGAGGTAGGTTGAGCTGTCCTGAAAAAAATTAAGTTTATTAGAATATAATGTACTACATTGGTTAGGATATGTTAGTTTCTTGACTTAAAGAAAATTATATAGAACTATACTTAGAATATTACAAATATTTAGGACTAATTTCATATCAACTATTTGCCTATTCTACTGCCCAGAACAAATTTAGATTTTGATAAATCTACGTTTATATACCTGTCTTCTTTTTTTAATCAAGATAAATTACATTGCAGTTTCTTTACCACATTCTATCTTGACCGCAAAAAGGAAGTAGAAACAAAATAAATGGAACAAACAACTTTCTCATTCTCTTAAAATAAAAACATTTACTAACATTAATAAGATTAGTATGAAATAATACACATCGTTACAGAAGCATGTATCGGAGAGCATAAAAAACTACACACACACATTATATATATATATATATATATATATATATATATATATAGCTTGGAAACTATTGGTTTTATGAAAATCTGTTTCAAATATAAGATTTTTATTTTTAATAGTACTACAACTTTTCAATGATTAGTTATTTCATATCACAAATAGTTGTGAAGATGTGATCAAAATTAAAAATCTCTCAAGGTAGTTCTTATGAGAAAATTAATATTACCATTTCGTTTGTAATTTTAATCAGTGCCTGGATAGAAAAATGACTCAAAATCGTTAGAACAGATTTTGAGAGAATTGATTTTTTTCACTTCTTGCCCATCAGTTAATTTTAGGATTAGATATACAATTCCAAAAACTCCTAGGGGGAACCTTGTGGAAACACTAAATATCAAGTTTTAGCCCGACAGGTTAAATTATTCCGGCTCTAGGCTGAGGTACAGACAGATAGCATCATAAAAACAACTTTTTTGGTTTAAGGGGTCATGAAATTTCAACATTTTAACAATCATAATGCTTCTCTCTATGAGGGGTGAAGAGAAACTAAAAGTAAGGTTAGTGTTTGAAAAGATTGAAAAGATGAATACAAAATACATGTATTATCAACCTAACATATACGCATGTCAACTCTTTAATAATTCAACATGTTGACAAATAGGTAACGGTTTTGAATATATTACCTTTCAAGTGACTGCTTGGTTCTCCCGCGTTGTAGTACACAATATTTGGGTGTGAACCTTTAGAACAAACACTAGTGTTAGAAATTATACTTAAGATAAAATGGTAATATACAACATACCATCATACATACTTTCTTTATAGTCTATTATATTTTAATTCTTGTGTACCAAAGATTAATGTGTGATGATTATGATCAATCCTAATAGTGTATTAAATTCAATTAAAATGTGAAAAATTAGAGGCTGGACAAGTGAATAAGACGCAAGAGTTTTGGCTCTGCGTACTAATGCTCTATTGCTGAGTTATCAGGGTTTGTACCATATAGCAACATCATGAAAAGTCTAAAGTTCAGTTCCTGTACACAGGATGTTATTTTTCACTAAATTTAATTAGTATATTGTAGTTTGGAACAAAATTTTAAAAAAAGAAGTTATTAATACTCATAATTTTTCCCATTTTGATAAAAATATGAAACAACTCTTCAAGGTATAAGTTTTGAACAAAAGTGTTAAGCTATTTAAGTAGTTAAATTGCTCAAAAATAATGTATTATCTATCTAGTAAACTAAGTACTATTAATATTCGAGCTAAAATCAAAATCAAGATTAGTCCCAGAGGTATGATCATCATCTAAATATAAAGTTAAAATGAAATCAATCAAATAATTTCAGCTGTAGCCTCAGGTATAGAGAGAACGCTTTTTGAGTTCAAGGACACACAAAAACAAATATTCATGATTATCAAGGAAATAATTTTTACAATAACTCTACTTTTTTATATATTAGAAAGTAGATTTTTGAGGCAAAAATAGTTCAATTTTACTTTATTTTGTCATTTACAACTTGTTTAATACACCAAGGGTTAGATCACTTCTTCTCAACAAGTTAGTTGATAACTACACCACTGCATTTAAAGTATATTCTAGAGTTAATTCACACTCACATACAAATTATATTGCATTAAACTAAATTAATTTGATCTAACTTAGCAATACTATTTACTTGTGAAAGCTTATCTTACTACTAGAATGCCTTGAGACATTGCAGACATTCCGAAATATTTAACAAAAATTGCATCGTTTTGAGATGTGATTGTTATTTTAAAATATGGTTTATGTCAAAATGGAGGAATGTATCAGAATTTCTATATAGGATTATCAAAAGTGTAAAATTTTAAGTTTTATAATTTTAAAAAGGTCATGATAAAGTTAAATTAACTCATGTTCTACAATGTTTCATGTGAAATATCAATATAAAGTTTGTTGAGGATTGTACTAAGGATATTTAGGCTCCCGAAAATATATCCTTGAGGTAGGTGATACAACTAACCTTTATAGTGTAGGGTCAACAGCAATTTAAGAGCTTAATGAATTTGTTTGTTTGTAAAACATAAAAAAAAACTTAGTAAAACAAAGTTCACGAGGAAATGTTCATGAAGGTGAGTATTTTTTTATGTAATACTAAAGAATAAACAAAGAAAGTTTAAAAAAAATGAATTTTATTAGTTGATATTTTTTAATTGGTGCGAGCAAAACCAACATAAATAATTTTTCTTCTGTCCGTGGTGTATTATATTTTTCTATTGTATTGTAGTTTTTAAGGTTTATCAGCAGCTGAGACATTTGACACTTTGAGGAGTACAATTCAATCATGCTTATTAGTATACACTTAAAGTTTATGATGAGGGTTTAGAAAAAAACCTCCTAATGCCCTCATAAGTAGTATACAATTCCTTATTATTGCTGCATCAGACCTTTATCTATAAAAAAGAAAAGGCCCAGTTTTGTGGGAAAAATTGCTATAGCACTGGTCAGTACCATCAGAGAAACTTTGTTGTAGGTTCAAATGTTTGAAGGTTTTTGCTACCTGGGTCTTCACATGATCGTAGAAGAGTTACAGGTAATTCCTGATGTAACTTAAATGTAACCCAAGGTGCTAATAGTGAATCACCCTTAGTTTGTGTCAATCGCTTAGAAAATAAAAAAACTTGGTAAAAAAATGTACAACTATATGGCAGCAAATATTTTTTCAGGTTATTTATTTGAGGCATTTGAAAGCTTAGCACACGTGAACGTGAAACATTTCTAATGGATGATGGCCAAATAAGATACTGTTTGTTAAGTTGGGAAAAGGCCAACACACATTACTTGTAAGGTGAAAATAGCCGATAGCTTGAAATAAGAAACATAAAGTTAAACACATCAAATACAAAATATGAATTCACACTGAATATAATCATGTCGAAAAATGTCACTTGATACTAGAATTGAACCTTGGTAGTATTTGTGAATTCCCTTAAAATTATCCTTTCTTAATCATGTGACCGCAAATTAGTTGGCGTAATCTGCAAAGAGCCCTAATGGGCTGTACAGAGAGTAACATTATGTATGTATTTCCATGCGGGGGAAGATTAATATGAGTAATGAAGACTTCTTTTGTATGATACAAGATTGTCACAAACTATTAAGGTTCATTCTGTAAACTTAGATATCTGAAGTGTGTTTCTGATTTATATTAAGTAGTTGATCTTCCATGCCCTTCACATAGTGGATGACTTAATCTAGGTTTTATGTGTGACCCATGGGCATAGGCATGGGTATGTGTGAGCAGCTGTCAACCATAAACAAATGTTAATTTCGGTGTATTGCATAAGTTTCCTATATGATAAAAAATATAAAAAACTCACCTTCCGAATTTCCCTCAATAGGTTCCTGTTCATATTCTTTGCAAACCTGTTCCCATGCTGAAAACATGTCAACAGTCAATTCGATTGTTTCACATAAAGCATTATACAAATATTAATATTTCTAATTATGAGATGTAAAAGGACTTGAGGCAGTTGAGAAGTATGTTAGGGGAGAATAGGAGTGCGGGTTGAAGGGGAGAATAGCTCCTCCCTGGGAATAATTTACTCTAGCACCACGTCTTACTACCTGTTTGGGTTATACGCAGAGCCTATGTATTAATTATGCTAATGAATTAAGGATGAGTAAGGTTAAATTTCTAAGAAGTGTATTCACATTTGTGTGTGGGGAGAGTGAAAAATCATCTTCAGTAGACTACCCCCAGCCAGGATTCAAACCTTGATTTCTCCATCATCGATAGTATAATCTACTGCAAGAGCGATGCCTTAGACCATGTGGCCAATGAAGTGGATCTGGAAAGAACTACCTTTCCCCCACTTTCCTCCTAGATTTATTTAATTTCCCTCTGATATTCTCCAATATGAAGCTGAAAGATGTACTTAAATCAAACTCCAAATAACCTCTAGAGGCATCCAATTTTCCAAAATTGACTAGGTAAGGACCACTCCAAATAGTTCTTCAAATATTTTCCAAGCAAAGCTTACCCTAAGTAGCCTCTTATTTAGAGTATCTAATTTAAAAAAAATCCATGTGAGGACCACTCCAATAACTTTTGAAACATCAAATTTTCAAAAAATTATCTGGGGAAGACTATTTCAAATAGCTTTTAGAGGTGTAAATATAAAAAGTAAGGAACACACTAACCACTCTAGGGGTAGCAGCTCACTGACTTAAGGGGAATCAAGAATCACATTTCTGCTAAGAAAATAATAAGTGTACACCATTTTAAGGAGAAAAATTCATGCAATGTAATACATACTGAAAGTGAAACCCAAACCTGTAACAAGATATTCTCAATTAAAAATTCAACATACCAAAACATGTTAGTCCAATTTGAAATCGAACACACACTTTATAAATAAAATATGTTTTGGGGTTTGAACCACCTTTCGACATTTCAACTATATTATTATTATTATTATTATTTAGCACCGCGTCTTACTACCCGTTTGGGTTATACACTTTAAGTACTAACTACGCTAATGGATTAGGAATTGGGAAGGATGAATTAGAGGAAGTGAACCCGCATTTGCGTTGACGGGGAGATTTCAACTATAGTTACAAAAGCCATCACCTAGGAACTGTGATGTAACAATGTATTGCTTAAGTTCCCTTTATAATTGAAGTTAAAGAAAGAGGTAAAAAAGTAATTTAAATTTATTGCATCCCAAATGATGGCTCTTGTGACTAACTACAGATGAAAAGTCAGAAGTTATTATTTCTTCAACACAGCTTAAGCCTGAAAACATTAGTTTTAATACAAACACTAGCTATGAAAGCCTTCAAAACAAATACACTATATAAGTTTAGTATTGATGTGATTTGGTTGGTTGTTTACTTAAGTCCTTAGAGTTCATTGAGCTCGTAGTGATACTGATGGAACTGAAGTATCTTTAACTAGGGAATGGCAGATTATACAATTTTCAGTAAACAAAATTCACAAAATAACACTATGAGTGGCAAAAAACTGCTTAGTGGGGGAAACCTATAATTTTGAAAGAACAATATATCTTTGAATATTTTTTTTAATATTGCTGTTCCAAGACCAGTTGTGTGACGTGCTCAGCGATGATCCAAGAGGACGAGATTTAGTTTGAATCCCAGTTAGGTGAGCTGTGAAGTATTTACAAATTTTCACTTCCTCCACATGTGCCCTTGATTTAGTTTAAGTTTATCAGTAAGATATGTTGTGTAAAAAACACATTTGCTACATGTTTTTATTTTATTTTATTTCTGGGTTTAATATGCGGAGGTTTGCTAACACTTCATGGCATATTTCATCCCCTTAAATCGGTGTTTGACTTGAACCCAAGTTTCTCAGAAGGGACTGGACATTGTCTAAATAACAAAATATCAACATTCTAAACACCACGGACAAAATGTTCACTATTAATATTTCATCCCAGTTCTTTGATACATATAGATATTTTTACTTCACAGATGCATATCACATGACCTAATATATGAATATGTTTAATTAAATTCAGTAACTTTTTAATGAAAATTGGAATGTATTTAAGTCTCATTAATTAGGAGACACAAATTTGAAGTTTTAATATCTTGTATTGCTATTGTAACAAGCCCCACTCACTACCCATTTCTCAAGAATCTTAAGTTGTCACTCAGCACATTATCTCTATATTTAGGCCTCTAATTCATTAACTGTATCATGATACTTTACATTAAAAGTTCTTGCTTGAGGGGACCACAGTAACTGAGAAGGGGAAAATGTATCCACCTTGACACCGTAGTAGACTTTTTCATGCCTCACTACCCACTTGGGTTGTACAAATTATACAATTGACCTAATGTGATAGAAATAAGGAAATTACTAAGAAGAAACGTATTCAAATTTTTGTGAAGAGAAAATGGGAAAATATTTGAGAAAAAAACACTCAGTACACTTGGCTGGAATTTGAGCTCAGACTTCCCCAACACGAGCAAACAAGACTAAATGAGTTTGACCTTTAGACTGCATACACACCAGTGCAGGCATCCTTGTAGACACATGAGTACTTTTATATCCATTACTTTATACAGCTTGTGATCTGGGTTGGTTTTTTATTCAAGCCATATATTTCCTCTACCAGCCTGATAGGCCTACCATAGCTTCATATGGCTTACATTATAATATAACTTAAGACTAGAACGGACACAACATCCAATCACAGGCCGTTAATTCATCACTGTGAAAGGGTAAGCCCACATTTCACCAATAATAAATTTTTCAACCATGCCAGGAATCAAACCCGGGACTCTTAGCTCAGTAAAGAGGCACGCTAATGACTGAGCTGAGGCGTTGGATCAGATATGACAATACTAAAATGTTAATAAAAACCCCTGCATTGGAAATATATTTACCTGTTCCTATTCAAATATAAAATAACTTAGATGTGCCTATCAAAACTCCTTACAGTTGTGATTCAGAAATAGAAAACTGGAATCACACAATGAGTTATTTAAATTATATTTGTTTTATGAGTGTTTGTAACCATTTGGATTAAACCCAATCAAACATGCTAATGCAAAAAGAAAGTAATGATGAAGGTAGATTTATTATTAACTTAGCCGCATTTTTATGAGAAGAGAAAGAGAAACCATTATTTATGAAAATAAAAATTTAGTACCCCTGAATGAGATTCGAACCTCACTCTCTCATGGTGTCTACTCAACTTGACCAATGAAATCCCCGACTTTTTCCCTGATTTCCCCTGATCATTTCCTGAAATTCCCCACTAAAATGTATGTATTATCCTTCTAACTCATCTCTCCCCCCACCCTCCCTTCTCCACTAGTTTTTCTAATAATATTTTTTATGAATAATAATAAGTTTTAAAATTTGAATATTTTTTAAAATTTGTATTAAAATTGTTTACTAGGAATTAAAAATATATTACACAGCTACAAACAAAAAATTTACACAATTTACTGATTTAATGATTATTGTATTTCATATTTTGTGTAAAATATCATTTTCCCGGATTTTTATTGTGATTTACCAAATTCCCGGCCTATTCCCGTTTTTTTCCCGATCACTTCAAATTCTCGTTTTCCCTGATTTTCCCGGATGGTAGACACCCTGCTCTCTTTCACTGCCAGCCCAGTCCTACATTTCATGTGACTACCAGTGTGATGTCTAATCCATTGTCACTTTCAGATGGAATATTAATCAGTGAATAAATTTTCCACTTTATCACATAACTGACAGCAGCAATTGATTGGTTATTTCCATGTTAGATTAAGTTAGACAGATGCAACGAAAACAAACAATGAACACAATTGAGACTGAAATAGACTTCTATACAAAATGGGGCTAAGGATAGAATGAGAGCAGTGTATAGGAAATAAAAGAAAAGACAAAAGAAAGTAAAACTGTGTTTAGTTCTAGGCACCCACTGTGTGTGCGTATGCTAATGCCCACCACGCTTCCCAAGGCCAAACAATACTTCACTTAGTGAAAGCTTTACTAAAATAACATAACAATAAACATTAGGTAACACAGAAACAGAAATAAACTAGCATTGAGGACGATTGAATTTAGTGGAAGTTGAGTAGAAAGTTGTTTTGGAAAAACCACCTTCAATACACTGAACAGAGATTTGAACCCTGATCTACCTGTCATCGGCCATCTAATCTATTATGAGAATGATGCCTTAAACCATATAACCACCGAAGCAGGTACTCGCATAGTTAAGGATGTTATTTAACAACCAAAACCATGGAAAGGTCGCTCTAATAATTTACCCATTCTTTTTACCTACATAATTAATTAACAATTCTTAATAATCTGCATCAGTGGTTGCATGGTCTAACATGTGACAAGGAGATTGGGATTCAAATTTTGATTGGGTGTATTAAGGTTTATTTCCTAAATGTTTTCTTACTCTCCCTTCATGAAAATGTAGATACATTTTATTAAAAATGTTACCGTCCTCACCCCAATCCATTAGTGTGATTATTAACTATGCATATAGCTCAAATGAGTACTAAAACATAGTGAAAGAATATAATTTCTTAAAGATTTAGACCTTACATTAAGGGGGAATAGGAATATAACTACCCTATAGTTGGGGCGAGAAACCAATTTTCATGCAGTGGGGAGAAAATCAACATCAACCTTCTTTGCTAAATTCGGAAATATATAGATAAATCAAATGGTTTTTTTTAAAATTATTTTTGAATTACAAAAAAGCTTTCAAACCTACACACACATTTTACCTTTTATTTAGAAAAATAAAATTCAATTGTTAGTAAATGAAGTTGGACAAGTTGTACTAGACTGACGTGAAAGAAACATAAATATGTAATATAATTATAATATATATGCAACTCAAATGTTTTTTTAAAAATATTACCTTTTAATTGAGTGGGTTAAGGTTGTTTTTATTTTTATAAGAAAGAAATGAATTAGACATTAAAACCAGATCCAAACAGGGTTAATCTACTTTTACCAAAGTTCACCCCTTAACACAGATTAAAGTCTACAATTACATAGCTTTAATTTGACAACCATTTTATAGGTAGGCCTACAAATAAATTGAGAAATTATCAGAATAACTATTTAGTGCAAATATTTTTAATAAATAAAAAAGGATCAATAATAAATGGTCAGAGGATAAATGTTATGGACAATGTTTATTGATTGAATGAACATTTATAATCACTATGTATAATCCAAAACATTTTAAAAATAATCCAAAGGTCATTTGAAAAGGTGATCATATAGGATTAATATACATTGATTAAATTTACATTGTGTTGTGTTAATTTCATTAATCAATATTGCAAAGCTATTAAAAGATTCAGACATAAGAATGAGATTTGTGGGCCAAATTACACAAATTTGGATCAGAGCGCAACTCTTGGCCTTTTATAACTCCACTGGGACATGTCTCAACACTCCCAACCTTTCTGCAATTTGCCACTAAATTTGAATTTGCACCAATGAGAATTATATTTTTCAAAATTCTAAGAATGTTCCCAATGCTATCTTTATCCTAAGGAGCAAAGGTCACGAGCTTTCTGCCCACCCAAAGGGAGGAATAACGGATGTATTGTGTGGCTTCCCTAGTTATTCACCAAAAATTACCTATCATAGTTCTAATCGAGCCCTATTGTTAATTTTTGGAAACTTTACAATTCTGGGTTATCACAATCGTGAGAACTCTAAACTTTAGTATATGACACATAACATATCTCCCCTTGATACACATGAATGAACCTATCTTTAAGGGTGTGTGTGTGTGTGTGTGTTTAATGATTGACATATTATGTGCCCTCAGTTATTCCTAACATAATTGGTTGGAATATCCATAACTAATTTTAAACTGCTATTAACCTTAATTAGTTCAACCAATTGTATTTATAATTTTAATAGCATTCATCTTTATTTGATAAGGAGTAATAATGATAAAATTATTTTTCTTTGTTTTTTCCCCCCCTTCTCTTTGATATTAGCCTTAGTCTTCTATGACAACACGTTTCAGTGTTATATATAGTTGCTACAACATCTTCAGGATTTAATTATGATAAAGATGATTTATTTTAAATACACATTATCAGAAAGTGTGCAAAATTTTGAGGTTTTATATGTAAAATACTTTTCAACAATAAGTAGTAAGTATTGTTGATCATCCCACAAAAAGTTTTTTTTTTACATATAATACCTCAAGATTTCACAAACTTTCTGATAATATATATTTAAAATAAATCATCTTTATCATAAATAGGACCTGAAGATCTATATATCTATATATCTATATCTAACATCTATATATTATTACACCAAAACATGTTGTCATAGAAGACTAAAGGCCATTACACACTGGGCATAGCGTACATCTGCAGGCTATGCCCGCGCTGCTCGCTATGTACAATTCACACCGCCAGGCTATATAGCTTGTATAGCAACCCCACAACCTTCTTTAGGTCAGTATGATTCAAGATGTTCTCCAGAGTGCCGTAGTGTGAGCGTGGGTTTTTAACCAGTGTGACTTGGTTCAATAACGACTCCAGCAATAGCAATAATTAACTGGTACTTTTGTACTCGTTAACAAAAATAACTAAGTGGATTCACCCAACAAATAAGAAGAGGGATTCGGTTGGTGAATACCAACTAATGAGCGACCTCTAACTGGATTATTATAGATTTAAAAGATATTTTAGATTAAGTAGATACCAATATGAAGAAGTTCTGGGATTAGTGGTTTTCAACAGAGTGCAATGCAGTACATACGACCGGAATGGGAGTCGGCACGTGATCTCTAGGTGGCTAGTGTGCATGCACTGGCAGAAACATAGTGGCTATGTTCCCGAAAAAATCACTCACCAGGAGTATGCTTGCTATGTATAGCGGGCATAACGCTAGTCAGCGATGCTGGTGTGAACTGTCCCATTGACTAAGCTGGGGAACGATATTTTAAAATATAGCTGGCTTACGTCTGCGTACACACGCTATGCCCGGTGTGTTATGGCCTTAAGGCTTATATCATCATTATTAATATTAGCACTGTGTCTTACTACTCGTTCGGGTTGTACGCACTTACACTATTATGTAATGGTAGGGTGATTGTGAGATGAAATGGAGAACCTACAGTTTAACCTGGAATATGAACCACGGTGTAGGACTGTCATTCCACACATTCACAAGCTGTGATTAATACATGACTTGTCAGAGGTAAAGGAAGGGTTTGGCAATCAGATAAACCTGTGCCGGACCAAGGATTGAACCCCAGAGCTCAGCACAGATGTCCGACACCTTACCCATAGACCACCAGGTCACTCAAGGCTTATATTGAATAAAGAGAAGGGAATTAAAATAATAACAAAGAGGATATAATTTTCTCAGTTGTATTAATATAACTATTTACAATTAATTACTGTACAAGTGGCAGCATTTATGTTAACCCCTAGTCATCAGTTGCAATGTTTCTCATAGCCATAGCCAACAATCCCATACACCCATGAGTGTCTTCCTTAAACTATGAGTGATTAATGATTTTTATAAAGGGAATTGCTTTTACTAAAGTTTGTTAAAGTTGAAACCTTAGCTTGCATTAAATAATAATTTAAATTTATACAGTATTACAGCATTGTTATATTACTTATGTGTGCTCTAAAAAAAGCTTCAAAATACTTGGGCTTTACTCAGTGATAAATTTAAAACAAAATTACAAATGGTAAGTGAAACATAACTACTGTAGATAAGCAGGTTACAAATTATGCATGTCATAAAAAAGATGAGAGCTAATAAAATGTTTTGAACATGGGTGTGGGGAAAAAAGAAAAAAGTTGTTAAAAAATAAGTTAAAAATATTGTGTTTGGTTGTTATTTATTTACCACATTATTTAGGTCTAAATACTTAACTAAAAGTGATATCATATCATGAAAATTATAGCCTTAAATGAGGTCATTTCCCTAAAAGATAAATTAAATGCTGTACTTTAGAGATATTGTTAATATTTCTTTTAAATGTTTGGGGCAATATGTTTTTTGATCAAAAGAAAATAATGTTAAAGCCGATGTTAGCTCAAAACCACAAAACCTGAGAAAATATTCTTGAAAATTTATATAATTTAACAATTATATAATGAGCATCAAGAATAAAACAAATGTTTTTAAAATTCTACTAAGCTAATATTAAAGTTTACAACATGTGAACATTAAAGCTTTGACCCTGTAGAGGTTTAAACCAGGTCAATAACAGTGTTTTTACATTTGGTGGACTCTTCTTTTTTATATCATTGAGTGTATGTGTTTCACACCAAACTTTGGACTGTAGTATAATCGGTGAGATAGGAATTAAGTATTATGACACAGGCATACACAGTTCAGTATCAATAGAGTTGAAAGTCTTTGATTGTAAGAATAGTTATCTTATCTTGAATGCAACTCGAAATTTTTATAGCTCAAGATATAGTGACATGCAAAGCAATTTACAAAGCTGAACTACTGTATATTAATTTATTTTTCAAACATAGTCTGCTTATTTATCACTGGATACAAGCTAGTGTAGCATGTACTATAAATACATTTTTCTCTACAAACAATAAATATGTAGACAAATAACATAAGCATGTGAACGAGATTTAAAAAGGGGATCCACACAGGTAGATTGTTTGTGGTGTTACTTTTGACAAAAAGATACCCTTCCCTCCACCTTGTGTTTACCAGAAACAATGTTTACGTACAAGTCTTCAATAAGCTCTGACTGAATCAAAGATGTTGGCCTCTTAAGTTCACAATTAAAACACATAATTATGTACTTTGTGAGGTACAGCAGTTCCCTTCAGGAACAATTTTATCCTGCTTATGTGTTTTGTTATGTTTTAGTTGTGAACTTCGAGGCCTACAATTTTATGGCATGTGTGTAGGTCTTGCCTTTCTGTCCTGTTTTCAATCTTTAATTTAATAAAGTCGTTTGGCACCATTTTTCTTTTGAATTAAAGATGAGAGAACATAAATAAATAAAATCACTAATCTTGTATAAGAACAAATGTATATTATTAAAGGGTTTAAGGTTTATTTAAATACTCTTGTGTCTTATAGCGCTGGGTTGTTCAAATAGGTTATTTGTGAGTGACAACATTGAAGTGTATCTGCACTATTATGAGGACAGTAAAAGTGTTTAAATATTCTGTCACTAATAATATTCCTAAATGTGTTAGTTTATTTTCATCTCTAACTAGTCTGGGTCATTCACATGTACAATAATTACATTTATAGGGATAAGGATAGAGATGAGAAAGAAAATATTAGAGGGAATTTACCCACATTTTAATGTAGAGAAAGTGCGAAAACCAAATAGTAAAAACAATATGTACACGGTTGGGATTTGAACCTCGTTTAATACACAAGACTATTGATACAAGAAATGTATTAATTAATTATCGTTAGAACATTAGATAATAATCAGAATCTAGAAATGACAGATTCATGAAATGACTGATCAATTTTGAACAAGATAGTGAAGATAGTGAGAATTTTGATAGCTAAAAAAACTATTTGTTTTGTGCTCAGAATTTTACTATCTGTCTCTGCTATCCCTTATTTGCACTATTATGATTGAAATGAAGAATGTAGACTTTAGCACATATGGGGGGAGGGAATTTACCATTTAGGAAGAAATACCTCAATATACCTGTCTAGGATTAAAACCTTGACCTCTTTGTCAAGCGTAGACGTAAGCTATGATAGGTTGTGAATTGTCTTGGTTCTTTCGTGTTTAAATTAAATGCACACAATTAGATTTATTTATGTCTTTAACAGTGAGTGATTGATCTGAAGGCCTATTCTACGATTAATATTAAATTTATTCAACGTCTAAACTCCACAAATTATGGCATGATAAACATATACAGCTAATACTATAGGGTCAATTTCTTGCATTAATTATCTAAAAAAAAAAAGAGGTGGACAGTAGCTATATAAGTCAGTGTTTATATAAACTAAGGTTACATTACACAAGGGTAAATAAAATATGTCAATAATAGTAAATATTTGTTGAAGCTGTTAATAATAACAATCTTTTCCAAAAATTTATTTTTTATAAACCCATACCTGAAGTTCCACAGATAAAGATATCCGTCTAATTTGTTTTGCAAGTGATGAAGGGACAGATTTTGAATCCCAGAAGGAAGAATTAAGGCGAGTTCTCCATAAACGGTTTACTACCATCTCTGCACATAAATGCAGCCACAATTTCTATTAATTCTACTTTCATTATACCTATCTACTAGTTTATTTTTTGCAGATAAGTTGCAAGACACAGAGAAGAAACATATAATACAATGCGAGTAGAGATACGTTGAGTCAACCTTTTTTTTTGAATCTTAGAAAATATGATAAATATAAAAGGTTAACTTTAGGACATGGATAGGATGTATTTTTTCAATTTTGATTTTGTTCACAATTAATGAAAAAGGAATGGGATAATTTATAGGCTGATCCTACAAAAATGTTCATTTACATTACTAGTATGCATCATAAGCCTAAGAGCCTTTAAAAAAACATTTATGTTCAAAATTTGGAAGGCATTTATATTTTATTTTTTCCAATCTCTCATAGGCTAGTCTTAAAGATTTGTGGATTCAATGAGCCCATCCTTAACTATGAGGTTAATCTAGTAGTGCATAGCTTTTTTTGTGGCTGCAACTCCATCAAATTATTATTTTATTTAGAAGACCCCATTCCACCATGTGTGTTTTCCTTCTAAATACGAGAGTCCTTCTCTTACACTCTATGTTAATGATGAATTTTTTGTTTTGCGCCTTATAAATATTTCTAAGATTGTCAAATATATATAACCAACTTTAGCGGCTAAATGATCTAAGGTGCTACTCTCACAAATTACTCAACTGCCCATGTTGGGAAGAGGGGGAGGCGGGGGGATCGTGGTTTGATCCTGGTCGGGTGTACTTGGGGGCGGGGGGAGGTTTCCCCCTCTTTCTCAGCATGCAACTGCAGGTACATGTACACTAAATTCAAATTTCCTCATCTCTAACTCTTTAGTGTAATTAGTACATGAACGTACAACTCAAACGGATAGTAGGACACAGTGGTAAAAAAAGTATGTAGTCAAAGTAAATTAATTGCACATAAGTTAACAATTTGCTTACAGGATTACAAAGGCTGCAACTTCCATAAAAGAGTTTTTTCATATCCTCACTTTCACCCATAAAAAAAATGATGAGCCCTTTATAGCGTAAGAACCTAAATGTGGTCACGACTCCCAGGGTTGCACACCGCTAAGTTAAGCCACATAGGCTATAAGATTTGCCTAGCCATTTATGCTAATATATTACACCGCTGAGTAATGTTGGTTAAGGCGCTTTAAAATATTTTATTACGTTAATTAATGACAACGCTATTGGAATTTGTACTTACATTCGTAGATGAAGTTAATCAGTTCAGCATGTTGTGGACTAATTGGCTCTTGCTGTGTGCGCTGACTACTTGACCTTTTGCCATTGACTGTGTGGAAAACTGGTTTTGGTCCGCTAAGAAACAACATAAAATAGCATGTTATAAATGCTATGTAGGCTACTTTACTTTACACTAAGCCTTGTACAATTAATGGAGGTGAAAAAAATCTTGATGGTTTCTTTTTATGAGATGTTTTGATATCAAATAAAAACCGATTTAGTGGGGATATAAACTTTTTGTTGTGGGTGGGAGTCAGATATATGCGACAATGTCTTATGACCTTGAAGGTCAATTGCTACACGATGAAAATCAATGGATGCAGGGCCGCGTATGGAGGGGTGGGGGGAAAGGAATAAGGGAGGCAATTGTCCCGGGCCCCACATTCCAAGGGGCAGCATTTCCCCCAAAAATTATTATATACTTAGTGATATGATTCCATTCCAGTTTCCTGAAAACCGTAAGTTTATATAATTTAAGATTTACATTCTTCGAATAATGTGTTGCAGTACAGTAGAATACGCCACCATTGTGCTACCACTGTCTGTCTACAGAAAACTAACAGTGCAATGGAGCAGAGAGGAATTTACTTTTGTTAACGTTTTGGATTGATTGTTTGCATTTAATAAAGTACAGTCATTTAATGAGTTGATCAATATTCCATAAAACATGAGAGATTATTAAGAAACATAAGTACCAAGTACATATAAATGTACAACGGCTTAGTGCTATAACTTAAAAACTGCCGTCAGATTTTTTTTTTCTGCACTGGACCTCATATTTTATTAAAACGACCATATATGGATGTGCTTTGTATTTCTTGATTAGTGATAGTTAAAGTTTTATTGGATATTATTGTAGAGCAAATGAACAGCGACTAGATATTATTATTATTATTAATAATATTATTATCATTATTATTAGCACCGCATCTTACTGCCAGTTCGGGCTATACGCACGACTAGATATTAACACTGTATTCAAATGTAGGTCTATGTAAAAACAAGATGAAAAGTTAGCTAACATTAGTTTCTTAACTATTATTTATGACAAGGATACAATAAGTTACCTGTACGGTACTGGTGGCAGATACTTTATCACTTCAGGAAACACCCAGTTTTTTTTAAACACCTTATTGTCATTTTACAAGGGTTCCTAAATATGGTGTTTGGAGTTTGGAGTAAGTCTACCAACTTTATCTGGCATAATAGTCCTAACAGTGACAAGTTTTAACACCAATAAAGGAAATTTATAAAATATCAATTATGTTCAAACAATTTATGCAATTTTTATGATAAAAATGCATTGCAATTTTAGTTTTTAAAGAAAACGCTGGCAAAAGAGTACACTCCTTCCCTCCTCCACCAACAAAGTCCTGGGATATTGCCTGCTTTTCTCACACCTTGGAGCGACCCTGTAGGCAGGTTACCTATAGGTACATGTTCTTAATCAACTAGAGTAGCTATTTGTATCCTTAGATATTTATTTTTTAAAAAAAAGATAGCCTAATCATTTAGTTATGAAATGTTAAATTTAACAAATTGTATGACTAGTGTGAAAGTTTATTTGTCAAGTTTATGATGTAATCATTTTTCATGGCATCCTTATTGGTTAGCTCAAGGTTATGTTGACCAAGCTGGAGTTTTTATTTTAATTCAATCACCTTATCGGACTCGAAGTTTTATTATTATTATTATTATTATTATTATTATTATTAGCACCGTGTCTTACTACCCATTCGGGTTGTACACACTTACACTAGTGTGTAATGGTAGGGTGATTGAGGTGAAATGGAGGACCTACAGTTTAACATGGAATCCGAACCACGGTGGAGACCTGGCATTCCACACATTCACAAATTGTGATTAATAAACGTCTTGTCAGAGTGAAGTTAGTAGCCTACTCTACTTGCAAACCTTTTAATAATTATGAAAATGATCTAACCATAGCCCCATAAACAACTTTCCGGTAAAAGTGGTGTGTTACATCACCCAATTTTTTAATATTTCAACTTATGATTGATCCAATGATCATAAATTTAAGAGTTTGAAAGATAAATATTGAAAATTATTTAGTGTTTGCCTAACATAAGCTAACCTGGTTACATAACAGGTTAGTTTTAAGCTATTACAACCAGATATTGAAAATGTATGTAGAATAATTTAATTTATTGGGCTAGGCATTTGGAAATATTAATGGGCGTAAACCGTAAACTCACTTCATTATCCCGTTGTCCAACTTTTCTTCAATATCTGCAGACTTTTTTGCAAGTTGATCCCGCAAAATCTCAAGTTTTTCAATGTTTTGTGTGTGCGGGATTCCTAGTAACAAAAATGATAACACCTTAAACTCAGTAAAGGTGAATTAAGTCATGAGTATATACTCTTTAAACAATAATTTACTCACCTCTCCTCGTCTTTGCTACAATTTTACTTGGCCCTTTCGAAACTGTGTACATCTTTACACAACAAATTCAATCAACACACTGGTAAATCAAATGAAATCACTTTGCCGTCTGCTAGTACTTTGCATTGTGGGTACATTAATGAATGTTAGTTGAAAGTTCTAGAAAGTTTAAAAGCCTATTTTAGACACAAATAAATTTAAATTTCTTACTGCATTTCGTATTAAACGATAAATAAAATATACTTTCTATTCTTATCAACAAAATTAAATTGTATAAAATAAAGTTAAATGTGTATAAATTGCCTAAATAATTCTCTCAAATATCAATAGCACTGCTGGTGTAGTGGTATCATGCAAGATTCCCATTCTTGCGACCCGGGTTCGATTCCCGGGCAGTGCACGCTTTTTTTTTATATCAAATACAAAATCTTTGCAATTGAATATACTTCTTTGTAAATAGGTTTCAAACTCAAAAACTATTTTAAACGTTCTGTGTTTGTTATTTATTTTTTCAAGAGGATGTAAAACTTTAGGCCTAATTATTTTTTAGCTTACCAATATAATACTATAACTAGTAGTAGTTATATAAATTAAAAAAAGCATAGGCCTAAGTTGATTTTTATTTTGTTTCTAAGAAAATACGCTCATAAGATCAGCTATGGTACATATACTTGATATTTGCAGGGACATATTTGAGATGGCTGGTACCTGTGTACCTGTTTGCTGTAATGTCCAGAATAATTTTAAAGAGAGGGCCAAATAACTAAACCGAGAATTTTGAAGTCTAGAGTATCTGGGGGTCTTTCCTGAAGAATGTTTGGTAATTGTTATGTATTACGTTATGTGAATCAGCCTGGGGGCGAGGAATTGGCGTATTAGCTACTATTATTTGGAGTGGTTGAACGCCCAAGATACGTTTTTTTTAAAATTTGGATGCCCCTAAAAGCTGAATATAGTAGATACTAGGCTGAGGCCTTTATACTTACCTAGTTTATGGCATTAGAAACTCAAAGTTTATTACCGCACTCAGAAAAGTATCCATATCTTGAGCTAATTCTATCCAGTCCACCTCATTACATCTTAACCAAGAGATGAAAATTTTTCGCCAAATTTTGAATTGGACTCGTACATATAGTGTCCTAGTGGGTTATAGGAAGAGAGAGGGCGCAGGGGGTGAAGGAGGGGGTAGTTAGGAAGACTAGAGGATGGGGGGGAGGGGGATTTACAAATTTCAGGTCAGCTTTAAATTTATTTTAATTTACTTATTCAAGGGGACTACAAAACATATTTTACAAAATTCCCTGACTTTTCTAGGTTTTCCAGGCAACATTTTTTAATTTTCCCTGACTATTTTTTTCCAGTTTTAATGGTAGATAATGATTTGTTTCATTTATTATTTATCACATATCAAAAAAAGTTTGTATTTACTAAACATAAACGATTTGATTAGTTATTTGAAAAATTAAGATGTTATTTTATTTAGGTATTATTAAATTTTGTTTTAGTGTTAAGTTGCGAAATTAATCGGATATTTTAGACATATTTTTTAATTCCCTGACTTTTCCTTATTTTTAATTAAATTCCCTGACATTTCCCTATTTTTCCTGTCATCCAAAAATTCCCTGACTATTCGCTTTCTGTAGCCACCATGTTATTGCTGTTAAAAAATTGAATTATAAACATTACGAGAATACAAAGGCTTGCATTCATTTGTTTCTTTACTACCTTTTTTTTTGCACCACATCTTACTATCCTTTTGGGTTATACACCTATGTACTAATTACGCTAATGTGTTGGAGACGAGGAATGTTGAATTTGAAGGGATTGCACCCGCATCTGCACAGAGTGAGCATGGAAAATCATTTAGGGAAAACCTCCCTCATTTCACTCGACTGGGATCGAAAACTGATCTCCCTTTTACCGGCAGTCTAGTCTATTGCGAGAGTTGCGCGATAGACCGTGCGGCCACCAAAGCTCGTTTGATGATGTGTCTGGTGTTAACGCCCTTAGAATAAATTAATCCTAAGTATAAACGTTGACATTTATGATTATCTATATCTCGATTACATTAGTTACATATTTAATCAGTTGAGATTATTTTACAGAAATAACATTTAAAAATTTTCCATAGAAAAGTAGGGATTTTTTTAAAGTAAAATTTCCTGTCTCTACCTTATCCCTATCTTCAGCTAGTTCTATTCATTCCACCCCAATATACTCTATAACTTTCAGGTCCATTCTAATCTTATCCTCCAATCTGAGTCTAGGTCTTTCCAATGGTCTTTCCCTATAGGGTTTACCAGTCAATACCTTGAACACTGTTTTAGATTCCTCAATTTGCATTGCAAGTCCTACCCACTGTAATTTACGAATGTAGGAAAAAAGATCACAATGGAGGCCAAGAAAGAGATGGGAGGAGCAGATATCAGAAAGTGTACAAATGAGAGAAGAAGAATGGAAGCAATTAAAGGAGGAACAATAGGGAAATACAAATGAAGATGGAGACATTTTACTAAATTGACCTGGCCACAGGCTGAAAACAGTTAATGATGATGATGACGATGATAATAATATTAATGAAATAGTTATAAAATCTTTTTGAGATGATTTTATCAGAGTAAGTTTTCGATAATCAGGTGCCTCTATGGGATACTTAGTGTGGTCTTCCCCATAGGCGTGGCCGGGGGTGTGAGTCTGCACCCCCAATGGCACAGGGAAAAAATAATTTAAACAATAGCAGAAAGGGAAATTTGAACCCGAAAATACCTATTTTGGTAGCACTGAAAAGCCGCATCCCGTGAGTATGTGGTAAGTCTTTAAGTCACATAGGGGCAGTGTTTGAATTTGAGTTCCTGACTCCAGGCAGAAAGGGCAAATTGTGATGAGGTAATGCAATTTAATGGCTTAGAATGGTTTCGAAAAACATTTTAACTAAATCAAAAGCATAATATAAAAGATGAACTTTAAGTGAGAAAATGTAGTAGCTGCGTGCTTTGACGGCGCTTCCTCCATGGCAGATGATTGTACAGAAGTACAGACAAGTTGCGAGGAGATGAATTACTCCATTATGAACATACATTGCTATAAACATTGTCTGAATCTTACCCTGGCCATCACTTGTGAATAACACCAAAATAAAACCTGGATTTTCTTGGCATCATCCAGATTATTAATTTTAATCCTAGTGAAAGCAGTTAAACCAACACAGTGTGTTTGGTGAGCTGGCTAACTAAATTGATTTAAAAATTAAAACGTTAAAGTTATTATCTGAAACAAGATGGACCTGCTGGGCTGAGGCTGTTTGCGAACGGTTAATGGCAGTTACTGAAGATATACAAAAGACTCTTGAAGATACCTACAGCTGATGCTAAAGTAAGAGACACCGGCAAAGAAATTTTGGTGCAAATGCAATCAGGCTGTTCGTGAAAGGTTAGTGGCAGTTATATAAGATATGACTGGCTCAAGTGGTTGACAGAGTTCAACCTACCGATGGGCATGACTGGCTCAAGTGGTTGACAGAGTTCAACCGGAGGAAAACTTAACAACAACTTTGTTTGTCTCCTCTAGAAGTTTTCAGTCATCCCAGCTATGATCTGTTTGTATTAGAGGAGTTTCTAAAAAATGAGCATTGTAAGATCACACAAGAAATACTTTAGTCTCTGATGGTCCCATTTATTGAGGAGGACTTGGTTGTGAAAACAATATTTGAAGATGCTATTTATTGATGACTTTAAAAAATGGTACCTTTGACCAGGAGAGTGGCACTCTAAACGTTACACTAGTTTACTTACCAACTACAGTTTATTGGATAAGTGTATTGGTAAAGGAACTTCTTAATCTCATAAATAAAATCTTCAACTTAAAAAAATAAATATGAAGCCATATTTTCATAAAGAAAATAACAATAAAGATAAATCAGAACAATGTGATTTAGTCTTTCTGTTGTGCCGAGATAATGGACATTTAGCTCTCACAAGTAAGTGACTGTGTCTACTCCCAAGATATCAACAATCTATCCACGACGCTGCAGTTTGAAGTTCCCACAGCCGACCTGATACGGCGATTATGTCCCGAGGCTATCTCTAATAAGCCTTCATTAATTGACACCGGACTGATAAAACTTCTACCAAGAAACGCAAGCAATGTTCGATCTTCACATGTTTTCTGGTTTTCGGCTCGTCACGCATGCACCTGCCCCTCTTTGGCGGCCACCCCTTCTTGCACTGTCATTACGAGACGTGGTTGGCTGTACTCTTCCTCCTTCCCCTCTCTCCTGTATTGGTTCCAGTCGGGGAGTTTGTGTTTTTGTTGGTACGAACTAATTTTTAATACACAGTATGTTTTATTACCTGGTGCTGACCGGTTGACTAACTCTTGATTCTCTACATATATATCACAACAGACCATCAGAGCCAAACCTTGGGCGCTATGACGTCTAGGGGAGTCGATAACGGGAGTGGCTGGTGTTAGCCCCCACCACAGTGGGTATGCAATCATCGGATCCTTCAACTGTGGATGCACAGCTCACGCTTGGACTGCCCTACCACCAGAACTAGGATAAAGAAGTACTGGCTTGGAATTGTGTTTTGTTGCAGCCGACTAATGTGTTGGTTTAAATGAACTCACTTGATGGTACTGTAGTCCTTGTCAAACTTACTTCGTTATACTGCATGGTACTTGATTGAGTTAAATGAGTTAACTTTTGTTTAGCTATGATTGTGAGTTAGTCAGGCCTGCAAGTGTAGTATTAGATGCTAGTTAGGCTCCCTCAGAGCCTATTGTTTGTTTTGTTAGATAGTATGTAATGTGTACTTAATTCCATGGGAATGCCTATCTTAAAAACACGAGCCAGCTTGGAGTAGTTGGTTTCGGGAACCACATTTTGTAGTATGAATTCATGATAGGGTTAAAATTGATGTTCTTAATTTACCGGCTTGTATCCCTTTGTGAATTGATAGTATTTTTAGGATGCGCTTGCCGGGTTTGGTTAAATATAGTAACGCTATAGCGTTTGGTTAGTTGTGAGGCTGCCCTTACTGCAGGATAGCTAGGAGGAACGTAAGCCCACAGTAACTGGGAGATACCAGACATGGTTGATGACCTAATTGGGTCTGCCAGGCCTATCGTTGGGCCCATTTGACCTTAACTTATTTAGTCTTGTTATTGTGCCTCTTTTAGGCTTGACTTATCTACGTGAGGCCGTGTCGGCTCACTGTGTTGTTTGCATTTCTGTGCCTTTAGACGGGCTTCTTAAGCTAAGAGCTTGTAGATGCTGAATTTCATTCTGAGTACACCATAATTGTAAAGGTTTGGTCATGAACCCAGCAATAGTCTACCACGGCTATTTCTGTGATTCCCCCAATTGGGGAATATTATTTGTGCACTAGTGGGACGTGGTTAGCTCCACTGTATTGTGGCCATGACGTTCGCGCAGTGTTTAGTTTATTATTGAAAGGCAATACATTGCTGTTTAAACAATAAGTTGTTGGCAGAACTTTTATGTACAGAGGTAGCCGAGGGCAGTATGAGATAATGAGCTTATCTAAGGGAACTTGTATAGTCTATCACTCTTGTTGTGATATTTATCTTTACAATGCCTAGCTCTGTATTCGTTATGTATGGACCCAATTGAAGGGTAGTTTTCTTGCAGCTAACTAATTATATTAATTGATTGGATAATTATTAATTACTATACGCTACTCGCATTACAAGATTCACCATAGCTATTATTCATTTTCTCATAGTGCTCCGTCCAAGGTACACTGCGAACTGGCAGAGACGCTAGTGGTCAGCAGTATGATGTTTGGCCGTTTCATTTATTTAGATACTCTTGTTCCAAGGTATACCTAATTTATCAATTAACTGAAACCAGATGAACTTCCATTTTCTAGGCTTATGTATTTTCCGAAGTGTTATTTAATAAACTGTTATTACCTTTGTATTCCCTGCTGTGTGATTATGCATACCCTCCTTTAGTGGGTAATGCCTCTATCCCTCTCTCTCCTTCCACCATACTTACTCGTGCATTTTCTTCCACTCTACCCCTCTCACTTGCACACTTGCTGCTATTTGTTCCTCCCATCTCTTCAATGGTCTCCTGTGCAGTCTATTCCCTACATACTTCATATCTATTAATCTTCTTGGAGTCCTTTCCCCTTCGATCCTTATTACGTGTCCATATCATCTCATACTTGCTTCCTCATCTAATTTACACCTTTTACCCCAACTTCTGACCTTATATCTTCATTCCTAATCCTATCTCATGTGGTTACAGCTAGCGTGCTCCTTAAAAACTTCATACTCTTGGCCTACACTTTTGTTGTTTCTCTTTTATTCCAAGTCCAAGTTTCCCCTGCATACGTAACTATGGGTATGAAGTATGCTCTATACTACACTTCCTCCCACTTCAGGGACACTTCTCTTTTCCATAATAGGTATCTTTCACACCCGTAGAAAACCTTTTCCTGTTGCCCCTGTCTCACTATATCTTCTCTGATGCCCCCTTTTGCCCCTAACACACTACCAAGATACTTTACACTCTTTGCTTCTTTGGACTATGCTCCATATTTTTCTCTCATCTTTCTTGGATTTATATTCTCTGCCTTGTCATAACCCTCACTTCACGTTTCACCCAAGGCCGTAGCTAGAGTAATTGGCGCCCGGGGCAAACAGTAACATTGGCGCCCACTCTCCCCACCCTCCCCATTTCCGCCCAGTCATAACGGAGCAGTTGATGGTGTCATATTGTATTGTATACCTGTTTCAGATGTTATACAATAGATGTATAACAAAAATCTTGCTATTACTAATGTGTCTTAAAATTATTGTCCCGCTTATAATTTGCTAAGTCTATTAAATAGTAACAAAAACAAATTTCAGTAAATATTTATTATAATTTAATATTCTTTTTATTAAAAATTAACTTATATAGATAATATTATTCAATAGTTTGTGCTGATTATATGAGCTTAAATACATGTTGTAGTAAATAAAAAAATTGTAAATAGTTTGAATTTAATGAAGAATACTTTTTGTTTATTATTAATTGCTAGCTCAATTACTTATGAAAAATGTAGAAGTAACATTATTGTTAAAATATTAACAGAATTACTTTATACTTACAGTTTCACCTTTCTCGCTTTAACAGCAGCAAAATCATTGACTATTTCATTGTAACTAATATTTTTAGCGATATCTTTTTCTATCTATAGAATTGCCAGGTGTGTTAACCTGTCTTGACCCATTGATGACCTTAAGTAATTTTATATTATTTTCAGCTTACTAAAACCTCGTTCACCAGATGCATTAGTAACTGGCAATGTTAAAAATAATCTGAAAGCAATTACTAAATTTGGATAAGATGTGGCTATATACATTTTGTGAATTAAATTTAATAGGTCAAGAGACGTTGCTTTTGAAAAATCCTGACTTTTTTCAAATAAAGAACTGGCCTGGAACTTAAAATTAGCTATTTCCCCCTCTATTTCAGAAGTATCCAGATCCTTATCATATTTATTTGATAAGCGTTTTGCACTAGCTTTTAAATCTTCTACAGTCGTAGAATGCAAAGACTGGCCCGTTAAAATATTAAAGTCATCCAACACTTCACCAAAACATTTAAAACGCCATTCCATTTGTTCTAAGACTTAGTCCAAAATAACATGAAAGTCCATACTGAACCTTTGCTTTCCTGTCAAAACAATGTCCTTACTTTCTTCCAAAATTAGTCTTTTCCTCTTTTCTCCTCGAAAAAGCAGTCAATTTCAAGAGATGTTGCAGCACAGATGTTCGATGCTTCATCCAGTATAACATCATTCCCTGTATCTCGGATATCTTGTAAGGCATCTTTCAATCCAGTCAAGTGACTAACTGCACGGTCCACGGTCATATCTTTGTGCTGTAGCTGTTCATTCACGCGGGAGATCTGATTTAGTATTTTGTCCCACATAACAGAGTAACAAACAAACTTAAAATTAATTTGTTTAAGAAGACTTTTAACCACTGATAAACAGTCATGGAATTGAGGGTTGTTAGAAATTTCCTCTAAGGCCTCGACGACTTTATCAAGCTGTGAATAAAGTGCATGAACAGCAGAATATTTGGATGCCCATCTTGTATCACAGTGACGCTTGAGAGTGGTAGAAAGTTTGTTTGATAATATTTCCCATCTTTTGACACTGAAAGCAAACAATTTGTACAGTTCTTGTACTGTTCCAAAAAATGTGATAGCATCTGGAGAAACTCCAGCAGCGTGAACACCAACCAAATTCAATGAATGAGCAGCACATGGCATAAAACGTGCATGGCTGTTAATTGTTTGTATACGGGCCTGGACTCCTGAATACTTCCCAGCCATATTTGAACCATTATCGTATGTTTGCCCTCGGCAATTTTGAATATCAAGTTCATCGGCTTCTACTTTTTGTAGAATCTCTTCAGTTAAACCAGCTCCAGTCGTTTTACTAGTTTTTATGAAATCAATAAAACTTTCTTCAATAGAGCAAACACCCTCTGAAACTTTCACGTACCTAATAATCTGGCACATTTGTTCATGATGGGCTACATCTGGTGTACAATCAAATGAAATTGAGAAATATTTTGCCTCTCTGATGTATTTTAATATTTCTTGGCGTACAGTGTCACCTATTAAATTGATGAACTCGTTTTGAATTGTTGGAGAAAAGTAATTTGTAATTCCTTTTTTTTCTTTGCTTAAGGTAATATGCTCTTTTAGCTGTTTATCATAATGAGAAACAAACTCTAGCAAATTTAAAAAAATACCACAATTATTGGCATCGCGTATATTTGTACTTGAACCTCGAAAAGCCAAGTTGTTGACTGCACAAAACAAAATACAATCAACAATAATTTTGAGAATGTGCCGCCATTTCTCTTTTTCTTTTATGATAATTTCCTGTAGTTCAGTATCAATTGTACTGCCCTCTTTAATCCTTTTTTCAAAGTTTTTCCATGTAACATAGCATTCACGGTGTTCTACAGAATTTTCATGCTCTGGAATTCGAGGGTGTAATTTTTTCCAGTCAGAAAATCCTACTTTTGGATTTGCCAAGCATGAATTAGAATGCTTTCCAAATAGCATGCAGGGAAAACAGTAAATACATTTTTTCTCTTCACTGTAAATTAGCCAATTTCGCTCTACACTTTATCCGTTCAAAAGTTTTTTTATGGAACCAACTTCCCGTAAAATGCCTTTTTTCTGAATTAATTGATAAAAGAAAATTACCTGTTTTATTTTGTTCTGGATCATGTTCAACTAATAAGCTTCTCATATGGTCATTCAAATCAGACCATGTTGTGTGATCATTAAAATTTAGTTGAATTTTGGTTGGTTCATTTTCCAAATCCTGTTCCTGTACATCTTCATAAGGAGTAAATGTTGGAAAGGACTGGCTAAGATTTGGTATAGAACCCTCTGAATGTACATTTACATTACCAGTTACATTCTTAGTTACTTTAGTAAAGTTTTCATTTTCTAAAAGTGTTGATGTAGATGGCCTACTTTCAATACCTTGCTGTAGTGGTACAGTAGCCCCATGGCTTCTTTGGTGCTGACTGACAGCTCACAACTGACAGATTTAAAGTTACCAGACCAAATTATGTGTTCCTACACCGAACCATATGATCTGCAAAAGCATGTGTTTAGCAGCTGTCACTTCTGACATTCAACATTTACTTATATACCTAAATGTTGTCTGTCAAAAGTCAGCTGTGAGCTGTCAGTCAGCACCAAAGAAGTCACGGGGCTACTGTATATATCCTTTATCTATGGTGGTAGCGCAGCGGTTGAAGGATCCACCTTCTTTACCCAGCCCAGTTTTTGCCACTGCTTGGCTTGGACTATGTTATCTGCCTCTTGCTGTTTTTTCCGTTTTCTGCCTTGTGCTCCTGACAACTTTGTAGGCCCCATTTCGACACACACACATGGCACAGTGTAATAATTCACACGCAAATTAATCAATAAAGTCATAAAAATTTACAAACAGTGCTAATCAAATAAATGTCATTAGTGTCACGGCAACAAGCAAATTTCACATTTCAAATTTATACTGTCCCACGCTTCTCAGATAAATTTTAATTACGTTCCGTTCCCTGTTCGGGCCGTTCTCTGCACGGCTCCTTTCACGTTCGGTCGTTTTCCTTCCGCCCTTGGCATGAAACACTGCGCGTACCGCAAACTAACTGTTCACTGGCAGCTTGTCTTACTTGCTACCCCCCTTCGCAGGTCCCAAAACAAAGAGACCACATTCCTAAGCAGACAGTCAAGTTACAGCCCCTAATTACTTCCGCTTGGCTATCTCCACTTCGCTTGGAATGTTTGTCCTTCGTCCGTCACATATTCATTGTAGAATTTACTGTCAGTGTCACCCAAGCCAAATCTATACAAACATTTTGTGTTCTGATGATGGAAGTTTCATCAAGTCACCATTTCTATTCTTAAAGGAGAATTGTATACGTCTTTTCAACTGCGCGTTCGAATAAATTTCGCAAGCTTACATTTTATATTTTTTTAATCTACATATTGATGGCGCCCCTTGAGCCTGGCGCGGCTGCCCCTGCGCGCCCCCCCCCCACCCTCGCTACGGCCCTGGTTTCGCCATACTAAATTTCAATCCCCACTTTTTATCCTCCTAATTATATTTCAGCAGCTGTTCTTATACTTCCTCTTTTAGTCCCCCCATACCATAAAGTCATCTGCAAACATGATTCCTTTTATTTTCTCCTAACTCATTTTCCTTGCCACTTTATTCATGATCATTTCCATCACCAATACAAATAGTAAGAACTTCCCTGCTTGACTCAATTTTTTAATTGAAACCACTCTGTCCACCCTCTCTCCCTCTTTGCACAACTCGCCAATTTTATTAGGCCATTAGTCAAATCTACCCATTTTCTTCAGGAGGAAAATAAGCTAACAGACACTTATCGGAAAATTAAACCATGGTCCCGGCAAGTATAGTGGATTAATTTTGAAGAAGGGTGTTAAGTTACTGCCTGGATTCTGAGGCTAGGTAATGTGTCACTATTGAAATAGCCCTTGCATGTTTTTGATTGCACCCCCATTGTCAGAATTCTTGCTACGCTTATGGTCTTCCCAAAAATATTTTTCAAATTTGGTTGCCCCTAAAAGATACTTAAGATGGACCTCACTTGGAAATTTTTTCAAAATTTGATGTCTTTAGAAGCTACTTGAAGTTTGTTTCAAATAAAGTAAAATCCAAGAATATAAAAGGAAAGTGGAATAAATCTAGAGGCGACTAATTTATTCCGAAGGCAGGGGGGCGCAATTCTCTTTGTGTACCTCCTCGCTGGTTAGATCACCATGGTCTTAAAGCCTTTTAGGGTGGAATGCTAGAAGTTGGCGGCAAACTAAGGGGGATGGGGTTCCATCTCAATTGACAACCAGTAGGGGGGGGGGCTTTTCATAGTCACAAAGAGGATATGTCATAGACAAACAAAGGAAACTTTGTGGAATTGGTAGAGTTGATTTCAAATTATGATCTCGTTTTGAAATAATGGTTTGTTAGTACCAAGCATTCTATATTCTATATTATTAAAGAGAGGGGCTTTGTATTTATCTCCAAAGATTCTAAACGCGTTCATTTGCCTTTTATGGAACCATGTGAGAGGGAAAATAGTGGCTGATATCAAGAAAGCCATATTTTGGGATTGTTTATGACAGCACTCTTGATGTGTCCCACACTCGATCATCAGATGTGAGAAGTAATAAGGTATGTCCATATTAAAATTAACAATGTTGAATTAAGGGAAACATTCTTGACATTCTTTCCTCTTGCTGATGATCCCACAGAGAACATTGTTAGACAGATGGAGAGGAGAGAAATGGACAGCTTCATCGTAGCCAACCACAATAACCAGAATGGATACAGTCAGTGGCGTATCCAGGGGAAGGGGCCGGGGGGGCCAGCCCCCCCCCCCGAATCTTAAAATGGAAACTCGGCGAGTAGCTGTTTTTTTTAATATTAACACCGCGTCTTACAGCGCAACAGCACAGGTGAATACCGGCTAACGTCTTTAGCTTTAATGACTGTACATAGAAACATAAAAGTGAATATCTCAAAAATTATCAATCACTAAAATCAAAGCAATAGAAGATTCTCTTTAACTTAAGGGTTTGTGACTTTGTGGCTTGTGCTAATAGTTTTTATTCACCTTATTTAGTTTATTTTTTTGACACTATGGTTTTCCAAGATTTTTAATGCCAGTGTTGATAATATAACCAATATTTAAACACTATTTCTTTCATTTGTATTAGTTTTATTTAAAATCACTAATATGCTAAATACTATTTAACTATTTATAGTTATAAAGTTAAAGAATAGCTGTAAAAATCGTAAATTGTTACCATGTGTTAAGAATTATTAATATTATTAACTAGTATTATAAATTGTATTAGCCCCCATATTTTATTTTATCCTTATACAGTTATACAACCTAATGTAATGACCAAACTAAATGCCTAGTATTCCTCTTACGAGCTACATATCTGGTTAGTGGTTTATAATTAATATGTCTAAAACTATGATTATTGCTGATAATTGAGAAATACAGTTTCTTTACATATTTTCAAAAATAGGCTTTCAGATATTGAGGCCCCCCCCCCAAACTTGAATCCTGTATACGCCACTGGATACAGTTCATCAAGACGGGTGTTCCCCAACTGTTTAGACCAAAGGAGCCCTTGCACTAGAAAAAATACATGCTGGAGCCCTCATAAAATGACGGGTTGATTTTACAAGTATAAAAGTATAAAACAAATTGAAAACATCACATGTTTTGGCTGTGCTTTTGGAAAATGTTCTTTCTTCAGATTTGAAAAAAATTGACAATCCTAATTAATGTTGCTATTTTATAGTTAAATAAAAAACTAAAGTTTCTTCACAGAGCTGGAGATAATTATGTCAAAACTTAAGGGCTCTGTAGAGCACTATTTGAAAAATGCTCCATTTAGATATCATGTTAAGGGGATATTTTATAGCTTAGAAAAAATGAGTTATTATTTATGTAGGGTTTAGTGTTTATAGCTCCATAGCATAAGCCCGCAATCGATCCATACCGACTGAGCAGCCATCACCATTAGCGATGATAGGGTCGACATTTGTGGATAGAGGGTGTCATGTAGTCAGCACAACAAACCCTATGGCCGTTAATATCAGTTTTCTAGACCAAAGCTGCTACTTATTTATTCAAGTAGCTTCTCATTTGACCTCAAGAGGCTGAGTTTGACCTTGTTCCAAACCCACTGGTTCACATGAAATTGCTAAGGAGTGAGCCCAGGTCTTTTTAATCTGTAGCTAGGAACTCTTTCTTACCACTAGGCCAGAGTGTGGTCTAGGTAAAAATTTTATTGCATCTTTTTGTTACAAGTCTCACCAATCATTCGGGTTGTACACACATGTTTTAATTACGCTTGTATAAGAGATAAGTTTAAATTTAGAGAAAGTGTTCTCACATTTGAATCAATGGAGTGTGAAAAGCCATTTTATAAAGTACGCCTGGCCAGGATTCAAGTCTTGACCACTGAAGAGGATAATTTATTCCAAAACGTTTTGAGAAAAAAAAAATATCTAAGATTTTATATTCCTTTCAACCCATAGTATTTATTCAAAACAATGACTTCTTACCGATCGCCATAAAACTTATTTTATAAACATTTGATACAAAGCATCTGCTTTCTAGCTAGGTTTTTGTTACAATATAATCTCACCACATGTTTCAACTTTAAACTCTGACAAGTCTGGAGACCCACCCAACTTCATCTCATCGTTATATCAGTAGTAAGAGGCAAATATGCTAAAATGGTAGTATTTAAAAGTTTGTTGACACCAACATTGGCTGTATCCGAATAGCCTACCCGGCGTAGCCTTGATTCGTGCCCTTAATAGCTGCATTTGCGATCACGCGGCCAAGTCTATATCCGTCCAAATAGTTGTGAAGAATACCTATTCAGTCTTCTCGAGGTCTTGGTCACCATGGATATGAAGGCTACCAGCCGTGCACTTTTCTCAAAGTGTTTGACTGGTAATTGTTTTAATATTATCGTTTCATCTGATAGAGCACTAACTTACATTTTCCACCTTTTTAAATAAGGTTGTTGTCGTTCGAATAGTTAGATGCAGTCTTTGGTGTGAACAGCGCGAGAATTGTAAAATCATAAAGACTTAATCAAGCCTAAAACTCAAGGGTCTGACTAGGGAGCCTTGGACTATTCGGATACAGCCATAGTTGTATGGATGTGAAGCGTGGGTCTCTCAGGAGAAACACAAGATCAGGATGAATGCGGATGGAATGAGTTATCTAAGAAATGTATTTGAAAAACTTGTCTGGACAGAGTCCGCAATGAATGGGTGCAGGAAGAGAGTGTTTTGAAAGCGAATCCAATAGATCAATGTGAAAGAATCATCATAAGTTGGTTTGGCCATGTAGAGAGGATGAATGTGGATCGAGTGACGAAGCAAATATATGATGGGAGAGTATGTGGATAGAAAGGAAGGGGTAGGCCGTGTAAGATGTGGTAAATGGTGTAGATGTGTGAAAAAAGAGACACATTAAGCGTTTTAAGAATAAAAAAGCATGTATGACTAGGTTGTTGAAGGGAAGGAAGTATGCAAGAATAGGGAAGTGTGGCTAAAGTATAGAGTAATGTTTTTTTTAGCAATATGCACTGTTTATTGTTTAACCCATAAGGGAACAGTGTGATTAGATAGGTATGTATGTATATATGTATTTTCCACCATGTCACCATGTTATAATTGCATTTATGCTTACTAAGACTCAAAAGTAAAAATCAAGGGAAATACCAAATTGGCCCTGTGTGTTATGGTGTGTGCAAACTTTTCAAATTATTAAGAAGCTACATTGACAGAAATAGATAATTTAAAAAAATGGCATAGCAAAAATATTTTCTCCGTAACTTGGTCTGATCTTTTTTTCTATTTAATTTAAACAATTACTTTTAACTACATATTTAAGTTTTAGAACATGATAATATAAATATATAATATAATAAATAATTTCTTATTAATTTACTGAACCACAATAAATTAAGGTTCTGAATAATTTTGGGGGTGGTGGCAAAGAAAACGTGAGGTGTCTTTTGATATTGTGTGCCACAAGGTATGCTTTGACTTGGTTAAATTATACTATGGAGAACCAAAGGCGTTGTTAGGATTGATGGGATGCTAGGGATGGTGTGTTGGGAGAATATAAAAAATGGTGTCCCTTGAAAACAAAATAATAAAAACAAAGTACAATTTTATTGTTACAATGATAATACTTATATTGTTGCTAATATTATTAATGAATTTGGCACCCAGGGCATGTAACAGACCTGCCACATGCTAGTTATGACATTGGGCAAGACACAGGAGAAAGGCATGACTTAGATTTTAATAACGGCCATTTTGCCTATTACACAAATTTACTAGATTTTATTTTAATTCTAATAAGCTTGTTTTAGTAGAGGTAACTAAGAGAGAATATTTAATTTTGTACATCACAGCCTTACTTTATATGTGAAATAAAATCCACAACAATGAAAAGTTCAGTGTACTGATTTATGGTCGATGATCGAAAGAGCCATCTCAAAGGGCGAGCAACTGTTCAAGGTACTATGCCATCAAAGCTGTCTTATAAATAAATCAAAAACTATAATAATATTTATAGAAAAAAATGCATAGATTGTATTAACTTCATCTTAAATATCAGTACAACTTGTGTCACTGTTAGGACTACTATATAGTTGGTATACTTGCATCCCAGCTTCAGCCACCTAGCTGTAGGACCCTTTTAGTGTAGCTGAGGTTTTATGTACAGTCCAATTTCTATAGGAAGAACCTCACCTGACAGCTAGAAAAGTTACTAGATTTATTTTCACATAGTCACATGTTATATACAAATGTTACTTTTGATAGATACATACAAAATGTCATCCAAGGAACCTGAGAAGCTGTTGTCATAGACAAGTGTCATACTAACTGATGAAGCGATTAGATAAACTAGATTTAAAGAAGAAACACAGAGATTCATTTTGGACAGTACTAACATTTAATTTTAATAAAAAGTTAAATGTTATTTTTAATGATCACTTTAAATATTTTTATGGAGAATTAAATTTATGAAAATAACTAATACTGAAATATAAATGCTATGATAAAAATGTATTAATAATATTAAATGAAATAACCTAATGTTTTGCTTTTGTTTTGTCAAATAGCGCTTCTCTAAATCGTTTTCAATTTTACCCATTTCAGAAATAATTTTTATGTTCTTTGGTCTGGATTCATAAAATTGATGTATGGTTCTAATGGCTTATTTTATTTTTACTTCCGTGGCAATATACTCTGCTATAAAAACATCATCGTACATAACAATATATGCATTTAGATTGTAAAAGACAGTAATTTTACTATACATTTTTCGGACATATTTACAGTTGGGTCATTGTCGTAATCAGGAGTAGCACAGTTTTCTTTGTGGTTTTGGAAACTAATGGTCCCACTGTTGGAATTCCTGCACAACAAAAATAATCTCTGACGGTTTTCTCAGTGACATTTCCAAACATAGTTGACACAATGAATTACATATAGCTGGCTCACTATGTGTTCTTGTTTACTATACATACATTCAATCATTCTCGGCAATACTAATTCATTAAAATTACATTTCAGACTTCTTTTCATTACTTGGTCCATAGATTGTAATACACTTGTGGTGTTTGCTGGGAGGAGAACCATTTTAATGTTTTGCAAATTGTCAAGCTCAGGATGTGATGTACAATTATATAAAGGTGAACAAACTTTTCCTATTTTGTAGTCGTAAATGTTGGTCTCAAAGACTCAGCTCACTATAAAAGAGATAGGTCATCCACAATTTTTATTGGCACGGAAAGAAATTTTAGATAGTTGAAATGTCAAGGTTTTTTTTATTTCCCAGTAACAAATAATTTTCTCTTTCTGCTTAGTTAGAAATATCACACAAAGAATTAGTGATTCAATCTTTAGTAACTTTCTACTCACACATTTTTATCCTTTAAATTTCTATGTTCTGCCTGGAGATAGCGTGAATAGAATACCCGTTTCATCGGTGTTAAAAGTGTAGTTCGCCATTGCCTTCACACATATTGTGCCAAACCCTATTGTCAATCCGATGTTGTCTTACAGTTCACACCCCTTGATTCACCATTCACTTTTCCACAATAAATGTTGTGACCTATTATTCCAACCAGTTGTGCATAAAAAGTTTTTATGATTCAAAAGCTTGGTAAGTTCGTCTTGTCAGACTTGAATACGATTAAAGAACCACTCACTAGTAAGTTTTAACTTTTCTTTTTGGTTCACTTTAATAGCACTCTGTTCTGGCTTCCATGGTTGAACTAACCAAATCATATTGCCAGCACACATAAGCTTTCTTCTTCACACTCTCAATTTGTATGACCCCACAAAACTTTATTCTCCACACTTAATAGTTTTCTTTGCACCTTTATCCACTTTGTTTTTGAAACTCTTTCAATACATTTTATACAGGCGATAATGAGTTAAGATACTCAAATTCTCTTGGTATCCTTTAGATGGTTGTTGACAAAGAGAATAAAATCAACATACACTCCCCTCTCCAGGACTTTCCACTTCCTGACCTCCTAATAATCCAATTATGTAGTTCTTCACATCTCTTTTCTCCCTGTTTTATTGCCTTATGTCTCAAGAAAGAGTGCTCTCTCTATTCTAGAAAGTGATAAGGTAAGGCGATAAACACACCCACAAGAAATTCTCGTATACAGTGCCAGATGTTGCTATAAACAATTTGGTTATTCCATATACTTATTTGTAAGCGGGGGCTGGTAAACTTGTTTCATGGAGATTTAAGTACCAGTTTGACTGTATTATCAATACTATAAAATAACACAACAAATTCTCATTGTTGACTGCGAAAAAAAGTTTGTATTTTCTAAAAAAAATCCTTCAGAGATCCTACTATAACCTATTTTTTAGTGATGAAGTAGTTTAAATTTATAATTCTTTATATGGTTTTATCTGATAGGGACCACAATAAAATGGATACATTTTTGACAACATCTAAAACGGTGTCATTGAACCTTTTAAAGATAAGTTAACATTACAACTAAGACAGTGTTGTAATATCTTGTGCTTCAACATTGCTACCAAATATTAAGACATAATATATTGCAATATCAATAAATTTAATCAACACTCACACAAGAATATTAGAAAATAGTGGCTTGAGACAAAAAAAACTAACAAATCTTATTAAGTTTGTTGGGCGATTTAAATAAAACGCTTGGCATTTATGTCAGTAATAGGAGTCATTTGTGCACAAGAAAAAGTGTAAATTTTATATTCATAAGAATATGTTTATCTATTGGGAGACTTGTTAATTAAGTTAGGTGCACAAATAATCAAAATTAAATTATTTGGCTGTCTGAAAATATACACCATAAAAAGTCAAGATTTTATTGACGATTTTTATGGTTTCTAGAATATTAATAATATTTAGCACCGCGTCTTACTACCCGTTCGGGTTATATGCTTTAGGTAATAATTACTCTAATGGATTAGGAATTGGGGAAGGTTGAACTATAGGAAGTGAACCCGAATTTAATTGGAGGGAAAGTGGAAAACCATTTAGGAAAAACCACCCCCAGTTCACCCGACCGAGATTCTAACCTCGATCTCCCCCTCCTCAGCAGTCGAGCTCAACACGACAAGCGCGTTAGCCAACTACGCCACAGAGGCGGGTTATGGTTTCTAGAAAATTTAACTTTCTACAAAATATCATTTTGTGAGCAAGACGTTGGACAAAGTCAAAAAAAAAAGACACTACGAAGTATTATTTTATATGCAGGTCAATTTTGGTGAAGTAAAAAGAAAAATGGTTTGATATTTAAGAAACTGTCTGTAATCTATTTGTATTATTATTATTATTATTATTATTATTATTATTATTAGCACTGCGTCTTACTACCCGTTCGAGTTATACGCACTTACGCTAATGTGTAATGGTAGGGTGATTGTGAGATGAAATGAAGGACCTACGGTTTAACGTGGAATCCGAACCATGGTGGAGGCCTGGCATTCCTCACATTTACAAGATGTCTTGTCAGAGGTGAAGGAAGGGTTTGGTAATCAGATAAATCTTTGCCGGGACCGAGGATTGAACCCTGGTCGCCAGCATAGAAGTCTGACACCTTACCCCTAGACCACCAGGTCACCATCTATTTGTAAAACATATCAACTGAAATATTTTCCTTTGCTATTTTATAATAAACAAATCCGACAAGTAAAAGGTCTGTAATTTATAAACTAATCCTTTTTTTTAACTGAAAACTAAAAACAAGATAAAACAGGAAATATATTTCAATGATATAACTGAAGGGTGGGTATGAAATGGTAAAATTAAAAATACATAATACAAGACATAAATAAGGACAATAAATGTTTGTAGACAGTTTTTTTAAACTACCAAATGGAATTCAATGTACATTTTCTAATCCTAATTAATTATCTAAAATTTTTATTTACTAAAATATTATGAACTAAATTAACCAAGGAATGAAAGAAAAAAGTGTAAGTCTCATACGAAAAGATGGTACATCTTTATTTCATTCAAGAAAAAATTATTCTTGTATGCTGTATAAATTTTCTTAGATCATCGATGTGCATTTATCATCTTCAAAATATATTTTACATAGCCAAATAATATATTTACCAAAATACAAGATGAAGTTAAAAATTAATTCTAAACATTATTTTTTATAATGAACAATATTTTTGTGTTTATCAAGACTTTATAAACAAGATAATGTGTATATAGTGATAAAAAAATAAGAAAAAGAATGTATCGCTGAAAGTGATATCTAACTTCCCCCAATTGATAATATACTAGTTTGACTCACTAAATCTACTTATTAACTAAGAATCAAATAGCCAAAGCTATTATATTTGTTTTAGTGAGGATTTACTCGCATTTAGATATGACATTCTGAAAATTGAAAAAATTACACCTGGACATGGGAATCAAAACTGGGACCTTTGGCTTACTATGAAAATGCTCTGATAGCTCGTGATCTTAATACATCACATATTTGTAGCAAATGATTTTCGCACAGCCATCAAAGACTCTGCCTTAAAATATGAGTGAAGAATGACCCTCAGCATGTGACATTTCCTGGATAGCTCAGTGGTGAGAGCAGTGGTGTACTAAGCCAAAGGTCCAGGTGTCATTTTTCAATTTTCAGAATACTTACTAACTTCTTCAATTATTGAGGCACCTGAATCTGTAGGCATGCGGACTAAATATCAAGCTCGTCTAGGCTGGTTTTCTGATAATGGGGAGGTTGGTGTTGAACCCAATCGGGTGTACTGGAGGGGCAGTTTCTCCTAAATGACGTTCTACTCTCTCTTCCAGAAAATACAGGTATGTTTCCTCTATACAATTCTTTTCTCATCCTGGCCCCTTCAATGTAGTTAAATCCAGTTAGGCTGGATAAGTAAACATACATGGTTTGGAAAAAAAAAATTAATCCACAAAAAACAAAGAAAAAAAACAACTTGTATCCAATTAGAGTTCGTCTCAAAGAAAACAAGCATTTAATTGAGAATAAGCGCACAAATAAATGCTATATATACACAAAGTCATGCATAATTTATATTATATAAAATAATATTCGATCACAGCAAACAATCACTGTCATTGTGCTTGAGGGTGTAATTTATATTTCAGAATAATACGTGTTAAAGAATACATCAGTTTCAAACTCCATTAATCAATTTTATAAAATATATGTTGACTATCAGAGTATATCTTTGATAGTAGCTTTGTTGACAACATGTTATAAGTAAATTAAAAAGTATATTATAATAAAAAGAAAAGTGAAACTGTTAAGATACTAAAAACTGCAATTATTGGACAGATTTCATCACCATTCGTCTATTGTAAAGAGTTATCCTAGCATAATTTCTTTAAATTTTATGACCTATATCAAATAATATTTTTATCCAGTACCAGTACTCCATTTAACCTTAAATATACCTTTCCAAATTTAGTTATGTACATTTTTTTGGCAGGAAATGCAAGACTAATATTATCTAAGTAAAACTTACAAATATTTGTTTAATCAACTTTTGTTGTGTGAAAGTTGGTGCATAAAGGAAGAATTAAAGAAGCCCGTGGATTTATATAAAGTCTAAGGTTCATTGTTTTTGTCACACAATCGTTATAACAAATTGTTTCTAACACTTTGACTGAAATACATGCTTTACACCATTATTATTAATAAAGTCGAGAGCCTCAATTCACACACCTTTAATAAAACTTGCACGGCACATTTGAGATAAACTAAAAATGTCTCAAGGCAGTTTATTCACTAAGACAAACCATAACATTCACAACACAAAGAATTATAATACACCTTTTCACGTTCCCCCTGCCTTTAAAAAAAATCTTCAAATCTAATAAAATTCAGAAATATTTGCCTACAACTTGAGTTGTTTCAAGCTAAATGCTTTCCTTCAAACTAACCCTACCTAAATTAATGTCTCAAGATCAATTACTACCATTTGGGCTGTTAAATACATTACAATTTGGATGTATGTATATATATATAAATATTGACAGCTAAAAAACTCGATTTATGGTCAATTACTACCATTTGGGCTGTTATATACATTACAAATAGGATGTATGTATATATATAAATAATAAAAATATCGACAGCTAAAATACTCGATTTATGGTCAATTACTACCATTTGGGCTGTTATATACATTACAAATTGGATGTATGTATATATATATATAAATAATAAAAATATTGACAGCTAATATACTCGATTTATATATAAGTTATTTTTAAGTAATTGTATTATATCTGGAAGAAGGTACAGGAAAGGTGTATAGAAACAAATAAAATATGGCTTTTTATAATGAAAAAAAACAACAAAACAAACACTGCTCACACTTTACATTGCTGTCATCGGACAAAGAGGTAATGGCTGTTTCTTGAAGAAAATTGATCACTACGCACCCAGGTTTCATTCTGTCGGAATTCATCAGCAGGGAGTGTGAAACGTGCATTGCAACTTCCTAAAAGAGGAAACCAAAGAGCCAAAAGGTAGGAAAAGGAAATTTGTAAAAAATGCTAGGGCACTTAGATAGGAACATGTAAATGGAATAACATAAAGGACAAACACAGGAAATGAGCATTGAATGCAAATATATATGTCTTTTGCTTTTTTTTGTTTCCTCTTTTAGGAAGTTGTAATGTGCATTTCGCACTGCCTCCTGATGAGTTCCAACAGAATTATATTTAGGTCAGGGGAGTGGGCGATAACTAAAGATTTTCTTCAAGAGGCAGTCATTCACTCTTTGTTCAATGCCAGCAATCTTCTATATGAACAGTGTTTGTTTCATTGTAAAAACCATAATGTGTTTGTTCCTATAGTATGGTTCTATCCACTTTTCCTGTACCTTATTCCAAGTTTACAAGTATAATAAATAACAAATTAATATTCACATGGAAAAAGATCTGGAATAATTAAATTGTAATTTTTATGGTAGCTTGGGTTACCAAAATAAAATTAAACGTTAACAACTGTGCAATAAAACATTTTTTCAAGCAGAAAAAACCAAGAACAATAAGAAAACATATTAAAACTTTGATTCGGCTTAGAGAATATTTTAAATATCACTTTATTTAGTTTTTAACTTACTTTAAATCGAAAAAGTCAACTTCGCACACCCCTAATTACAAGCCTCATTTAGGTAAAGATTGATGGACAAAATATTCAGTTCAAAGACAATAGCTAATAAAGTAATAACACTCAAAAGTATTTTTTTTAAATGTTAAAAATGGCAATACCACATACAGAAGGAAAATTGATTTTTATTACAGATTCACATTTTAGAGCGAATAATACAAATTTGAATTTAGGTGTGTTCATAATAAAATCAATGTGTGTGTAATACACTAGATAATAAAGCAATTAATAAACAGGCCTAAGGGTGGATATTAAATTTATTTAAAAAATGACAGCTAGATACAGTAATTAAATTATTAACCATTGCAATTATTTTATAACCGACATTGCAAGCGACTACCCTAGTAATAACCTAGCCATTGTCGTCCAACACTTTGAGCAAAGAAGTTAATATAAATACAAAGACTGGACCCCTTGTTATTGGGTGAGTTGAAATTTGAGAAATTAGGAGAAAAACATTAGAGTATTAATCTAACAGTAAGAAGAATTTGCAATTAGGTGTGAACATCAAGTGTGAACTGGTTACAAAATAAGCAATTTAAAAGCTAAAGAAGTAACTTTTGTATAAAAATACATGGAGCCTAGATTCATCTCTTGCATCACTCTAATTGTATAATGTATTGCATGAAATATACCTTAAAGATTAATTATGAAAAATCGGCAGCAAAAAGCCAGCCACAAGTCAATATGTTCCAGAGTCCAAAAAGCTTTTAAAAGTAGTATGGGAAAAATAATCATAAACAATACTACTTCAAAAGTATCAGGTTAAATTCCTCAGTCAAGATGTCATTTAGTAACTATCTTTGAAACAACTAGCAGTTGCTTTAGATTTCAATGCATTCAAAGTAGGTTTGAATTTTTGTTTTCTTGTTATATTAATCATCATCATCATCATCATCATCATCATCTCTCTCTTCTCTACATACTTCATATCCTTTAATCTTCTAGGAATCATCTCTCATGTACCCCCTGTACCCCAACTCTAACCCCTACATCTTCATTCCTAATCCTATCTCGTCTGGAGACAGCTAGCATGCTCTTCAAAAACTTAATTCCCATGGCCACCACTTTACTTGTTTCTCTTTTATCCAAAGTGCAAGTTTCAGAGGCATAAGTTACTATGGGTATGAAGTATACTCTATAAAGCACTTCCTTACACTTTAGGGGTGCTTCTCCTTTACATAGGTCTTTTACACAACTGTAGAAAACCTCTCCCTGCTGCCCTTATCTCACTATCTTCTCCGCTGCCCCCTTTTGCCTCAATCACACTAACCAGATACTTCATGCTCCTTGCTTCTTTCAAATGTATTCCATACAGTTCTATCACCTTTATTGGCCTTGTACTCAGCCTCGTCATCACCATCACTTCACCTTTTGCTATAGTAAATTTCATTATATACTTTTTCACCTCCACCTTAAATTTCTGCAGATATTCCTGTACATCCTCTTTCTTTTCCCCCATGTTGCTCCTCTCTCCAGCTTCCCTTCATGTGTTTCCTCACTCTCCTTTCCAGAATCTTTTCACGCATTGGCAAATCAGTGTTATGCCTTTATAATTTTCACACCTCTTCTTATCCCCTCTCTTGAATATTGGTATTATAATACCTTTTGCCCAATCCTCTGGCACTTTCTTCTTCCTTCACACTGCAGTTATTTCCACAGAGGTAGCCCGCTCCTGGTGACTTTCCCTTCCTCATCCTTTTCAAGGCCTCTTATGCCTACTTCCAGGTTAGGTCAGCCATTTCCTTCTCTTCTTCCTTCCATACCAATCCTTCCCCCCTCAGAATTCAACAATCTCTCAAAATATGATTTCCACAGCTTCTTTACCTCCTCATTCCTCTCCAAAATCCTTCATCTTTCATCCATCATTAGGATCGCTTTCCTATTTTCCCTCCTCCTTTGGCTCACTTAACTATACCATATTTTCTTACTCCCTTCTACATCAGTCCGTATCACATTTGTTCACTCTTCCATACATGGTTTTCTCCCTTCTCTTATTTTCTTCTTTATATTACTCTTTCTCTCTATATTTATCCTCAGTCTTCCCTACTATTTTTGTGAACCATTCTCTAAATGCTTTGTTCTTGGCATTCACTGCTTCCTTTACCTTTTCGTTCCACCATAAAGTTTCCTTCCATCTGCTCTTTTCAGTGGTTCTTTCATATATCTCCTTTGCTGCTTCCACCATACACTTTTTGAACCTTTGCCCCTCCTTTTATGACGTCCTTTGGTTCTTAATCTTGCTTGAAAGCTCATTCTTCCCTCCATTTGGCTAAGCTTCCATATCATTATCTTCTTTTACTGCTTCACTATCTGTTACCCCTTCCTCCAGCCTTTCATGTTGGCAACTAATAGTCTATGGCCCCTGTCCAAAAACACACTGGGTAGGACCTTAATGTTAATTGTGCACGCCTTTGTCTCTTTATTTAATATAAAATAGTAAAGTAAGGATTTTTGCTCCCCATTCGGATATAGCACGTTATCTTTGTACCTACACCTAAAAGCTAGAGGCCACTATTAGCCTAAAATAGGGTGGACGGAAACTAAGGAAATTATTACAACAAAAAGTAAAAACATTTGCAAGTTAAAGAAATATTTGGATTATTTATTCACTGTAATAAAATGAGGTAAAACAAATTAGATGGCCTTACAAGTCAAACTGAAGTGTGTTGGAAAACAAATCATGGCTGAGTTTGCACTTGCGCAGTAAGTTTGAAGTATATTTCAAACTCTCAAGGTATATTATTTTATTTGAACTAGTTTGGAAGAGACCAAAAGTATAAATAAAATGGTTAATATTATAAAATATAATATTAAAGAACCTTTCTTAAATGATTTACCACCGTGAGTTCAGAAAAAACAAATTTAGGGTTAAAATTTAAATTTTGAATCAGATGTTTATTAAAAATTTAAATTACTAAACCTTACAATAATTAGAAAGAGCTTAAAGAGCCTCTTTTAAATGGTTTACAACATGTCTGATTCACCACTGTGAAATTCAGACAAAACAAATTTAAATTTTAGGATCAAATTTAAATTTAAATATCGAACCAGATATTTTTCTTTTAGCACAAAGGTTTGACTTCCCGACTAGAACTCAAATCTTCGCGGAACTATTTATTACCCTCGTCACCTTTAAAGAAATCAACATAATTTTAATTTTTAATATACATAATATTAAAATAGAAAACAAAGCATTGTTACATTAAAAATACATATAATTTCTCGCTAAAAGAATCGGTGAGATTTAAAGTCAAATCCTTATAAACCAACAAAAATAAGTTACTTTAATATTTACTCCGAAGATGATATGTCTACAAAAAAACCTATAAAATAAATATTATCAAATTAAAGAATCTAAACAATTACTGATAGCCACATGAGTAATAAAAATTAATATTTAAACTAAATATGTCAAGAAAAAAAAGTGGCTACCAGAATATTTCAAGAAATTACAAAAATACTTGCGCCCAAGCGGCAATAGGAAACATTAAGTGTTCCATAACAGAATTTACTTTCAAAAATAAAACCTTCAGCGAAAAATTACAGATGCCTACACTAATTGATTTCAACTACATAATAAACCTAATTGTTCAAAATAATCAAACCCATAGTTGTAATATAAAAATTAATTTTATAATCAATAATATATATATATTTATAGCTATCGTGGCTAGATAATGTTCTAGTCATGAATAGGAATTCTTGTGGAAGTGTCTGATGTAATAGTCCTTGATGCTAGCTGAACACTATCTATATATAGGTCTAGTTGATGGATTGATAGGTGGGAGATTTCCTTATTAGGAAATTGATTATTAGTAGCATAACGTCAAACGACAAGCCGCTGGTGAATATGCTACATCTCTTTGGTTACGTCCGCCAGTTTCGTGGTGTTTTGTAGATCCATTTGACTTGTTCCCAAGACACGAACACCAGACACATGGTGAGCGGTTGCAGACTCTGGCTTCGGTCACATATACGAGTTAAAGAATACGAGTGGTCCTCCTGTAGCTCAGCAGGGCCAATCAGAGCATTTCTGGATCCCTCTATTGGAATGTATTGTTGCTGAATTATTCATAAGCTTGTTAGGACTTTCTTCATTTTAGAATTTAGTGTGAATAGATTGGTTATGGAAGTCACGCTAATCCGGAAGTTACAAGTGAGTAGAGCACCTATATTAGACATAGTAAGATTGTGATATTTAATAACGCTGGATGTCTATGAGTATAAGTTTATTTAGGGTGGTAGTATACTAGCTAGTCTTGCTAGTATTTATATTGCAGGATGTCTATATGTATAGGCTTATTTGGGGCGGGTAGTAACATTGTGATATTAGCAGTACAAGCTAATGTTACATCTTATGATTACCCCTGCTATTCTTAAACCAAACTGTTTCCGACCTTCAGTTCATTTCTTGAGCATAATTACAGGAGTTTCTTTCCATTTCATTTCTTTCTCCCCAAATGGATTAGTTTTGCTATTAATTACTTTTAAATGGGAAATTTAATATTTTGCATTTATTTTATTTGATCAAATATTTTCATATATTTTAATGTATATGAATGCAGTTTGAAGCGTGTAGAAAAATTTTAATGGAAAAGTCATTCAGATAAGTTTCCAAACTATAAATTTTAAAATTTAGTTTCTTGTTTAGAATTTCCCCCGACCCATTCAAAAGGAATTTTTTTAAAATTGAATGTATGAACAAGTGTTTCATTTGTTTGAAACAAAACAAACTATTTTACATTTTTAATATGCTGTAGATACAATTTTGTGTGATTACTTTTTAGCTGTCATGAGGAAAAACTGGATTAGGAATGAGCCTAACCAGGAAATAGTGGGGGCACAGGGAATTCATTAGATGGTAGAGGAGGTAAGACTGAGGTGGTATTGGTATGTTATGAGGATGGAGGAGAGAATTTCTACCAAAGGGAATGATAGAGATGAAGTAGGCTATATAAGAAAAATATCGCAAGGATGACTAGGAAAAGGATGGGAGGAGAAGATAACAAAAAAATGTGCAAATGAGAGGAGAAGAATGGAAGCGAACAAAAAAGAGCGATGGAAGGATAGAGGAATATAGAGGCATGTCATTAAACTGACCCGGCCAAAGGCTGGAAACAATTTATGATGAGTTTGTCCGAAATTATTATTTTGAGCAGCAATTTCAGGTAACATTCGCCATTTTCAATTATGTATATGCAAATAAATGTGATTGTCCAGAGGTTTTTTTAAACTTATAATAGCAAGAAACTGATTGATATAATGAAAAGTGGGATTATGAAGTCATAAAAATAGCAAAATAAATCAACTATTGGGAGCATTTATTTTAACTTTTAATATGGCACTTCAGAATATTTTCTGTGAATTTATCCAAGGGGTTAATTTTAAACCCTTGGATAAAAGAGAAAACATTGCCTTTAAAATTGATGGGCTCGGCAATAAATTTGTGGTTATCAATAGAGCACATTGCAGTTCTTTAGATTTTACTAACAAATATATGTTAAATATACATTAAAATCTTAAAGCCACCCCCATCCTCCTTTATATATCCAAGTGTTATAACAGTACCAGTCTGTATTAATTAGTCTTTGATATAATTTTATTATATTTAGTTTCTTACATCTGCGATTGAATTCTAAATAAATGAATGGCAATCATCAGATATGGTAAATAGATCTGAAGAGGGGTGTGTGTGCGCGCCTTACAGGATTTTAAATCCAAACAACCTTTTACTAAGTAATGTGAGATTAATAAGTGTTATAAAATGCAAGATACTTAACCACCAACCATAATGGAAAAACAAATTATTTTAGGCTTTTAACAATTACAGGCCTTCAAATGCGATGCAATTTTTTGCCAATGAAAATTAGGTTACTAATGTTAAGTCAGTTATGGTGTTTGTATCTGTTTAGCAGAAAAGTAATTCATTTTTAGGATAAACTAAAAAATAGACACTTAAAATCAACAAAACATGGTAGCAAACCTATAAGAAACTACATTAACTAAACACCCAAATAAAGTGTAATACAATATGTTACCTATTTTTTTTAGGTATTCATACGAGAAATAATCATAGAAAAAAAAGCCGGATAGTCTTCAGTTCTCAATTACATTTGTTTACAAATTTAATGTTCTAAGAAACCAGGCCCAGATTTAAGAGGGAGCAAAAGGATATAATGTATCCAGAGACTTCACAAACTGTTACAATATAAGTGAAAAAAAATTCTCTTCTGGCTAATTTAATAGAAATAAACTTACAGTAGTCCCATGGCTTCTTTGGTGCTGACTGACAGCTTTGAAAAGTTACCAGGCCAAATTATGTACCCCTACACTGAACCATATGATCTGCAAAAACATGTGTTTAGCAGCTGTCACTTCTGACGGTCAAAATTTAGGTATATACCTAAATGTTGACTGTCAAAAGTCAGCTTTGAGCTGTCAACCAGCACCAAAGAAGCCATGGGGCTACTGTAGGTCATTTTTGGACAAAACATGTATGAAGAAAATGAAAAATTATTTTTATTTAAGAATATTAACATTATTTTCTGTACCTTCTAAAATTAACTAAAAAACAAACAAAATATATAATACAATTTTTGTTTCAAGCAAATTAATTTATTTAAATAATATATTTAGTTTTGAGTTTTTAACAGTTGATTCTATAAATGAAAAATGATAAGTGTCGAAACATTGAAATCAGATATATTTGTTTAATGTTGGGGCCTCCACATCTCTAAATCCGGGTCTGTAAGAAACACTTATGTATTGAAGCCAAATACATTAATCATTTAATTATAAAACTTAATCGATAAACAACTATATTAGATCAGCTTCAGTCATTTTGATTATCATTGCTTTTGTGCATTACAGTTAACAGAAGAGCAGATGACCACAACTTTCAATAAGTAGTGGTTTGAAATATAGCTATACTGTTAAAAAACATTATCTGAAAGCTGCCAGGATTAGTAAATGTTGTCGGTTTTCATTCTAGTTAATCGCCAGGCAATTTAAATTTTTCCAATAATAAATAAAATGGCATTCAATCTTCTCTATAATGGAACCAAGATACCCTACAACAAAATAATGGCTAAAATGCATGTATCAGTTACTAGACATTCATTTTAATTGGTTACAATTTTCATTAATGGAATTTTAAAACTTAAATGTTTTTTTGAAGAACAGTTAATTTTAACTATGTTTTTAGAAGGTAGCTATACTGGAATAGTGGTAAATACGAAGGTGTTAACTGACATACACTTACATGCATTGGCGGGAACGCAAATTAAACTTAAAGATTATCTAGTTTGACTTGCTGGTGACAAGGTATGGGTTCAAATCCAGACCGAGTGCATTGAGGGGAAATTACCCAACCTCCCTCTATCCAAGTGCTAGTACATTTAATTAAAAATCTACTTTTATTATACCTATACCAATTGGTTTGATTAAATGTGGGTAGCCCATACAAATGAAAATATATAAATTGAGGGGGAAAAAAGTATGATCAAATGAGTAAAACCAAGAAAGCTTAAGCAAAAAAGGGAAACAGTAGTAGGCTGAGAGCTTAGCTGAATATGACTGTTACTCAAGTTTCACAACCCAAATTATTGGGAGTTTAAAGGCTTAGCATCCACCATACCTTTGTGAAGGTTTAACATAGTAGATATACAAAAACACATACTCCAAGATTTTTTTGCCAAAGGAAGATTCATCAGGTCTTAATTTACTTTCTAACAGATAAGGTAGATAAGTGTCTTGAAAGAATGTTGAAGAAAAAGATATTTGTGTGTATATATTTGTGTATTATACTAGATTTTTAAGACTAGTAAACCTTTACAAAGGAAATTTTGGGCTTCTAGCTTTTTTTTTTAACCATGTCTCACTACCTGTTCAAGTTATACACATACACGATGATTACTATAGTGAAATAAGGAGGAAGGAAGCATTCTAGAGGTAATATACCTGCATTTGCATGGGTAAAAAATTAGTGGGAAACCATTTAGGGAAAACCACTCTATATAGACCCAACAAGGATTTGAACCCCAATTTCCCTGTCATCAGCAGGCCAGTCTAACACAAGAGTGACATCTTAGACCATTCCGCCGCTGAACCAGGTATTTTTTAAAAATTCTTTAACATTTTCAATGATTTAGACCAGTACTTTACTTAATTATTAGCTACATAATTAAAACTGTGATATTAGTCTTATTTCAAGAAAAAAACCAAATAATAATAATAATAATTTGTAAGGTGTTGGATTCCAAAGACCAGATTTTTCTCTCTATCTAGGTGAGCCAGTTCATCTTGTTTTAATTAATGAAATAAATAGGGGCAGCCAGCACACTTTGTGTGGGTGGTGGTGTTTTGATCCGTGAGTTAAAAATTTGAATCTCGAATATTAAGTCTAGAAAATACTGTCAGTTGAAATTTGAGTAGTGAATTTAAAAAAAAAAAAGCTTAAATTAACAATAGTTAAAAAAAAATAACGAGAACCAATTATATAGCTTAATCTCAACTTGTTTATTTTATAGGTATATTTAGGTTAGAAGTATAAAACTGAGCTAGACCATGATTAAAAGAGGTATTACCACTACAATTATATTAGTAATACTGGAATAAAAATTGTTTAAAGAGTACAATGACAAACACTAGTTCCCGCCAGCCATTGCTGGATTCCTTAAGAGAAAAGAATATATTGGATGTTGAAGATCAAGCTCAACTCATTATATTGATGTATCTTGCAGGCAAAAGTGTTTAAATGTGTTTTATGTTTGAGATTATTCTATTTCATAAATGTTTGTAATCAATTCAATATTTGAGTCATATTCAAATTAACACTATTTGACCAGCACTACTTATTAGTTAATATTTTTGTTTAGGTACTGTGTTTATAGCTAGCCATGTTTTGGAAAATGTAATATATATTGTAACATAGCCACCTCTCAACTTCCGACAAAAAGGTACATAATTTGATTGAAAGCTGTGACACACTTTTCAAAATTTTGTGTTAAAAGTGAAAAACATATTTTAACTTTAAATAATCATATATAGGTTGATAAAAGAATCTGATTAAAAGTAATACAAAAAATATAGACAATCCAGGCTTTGTAAAAGGACCAGTTATGGTTAACTATGAAATATATATAGCTTTGAATAGGAAGAGTCTGCTAAGGAAATCTACATTAATTTATCAGAGAAATAAACAGCAGGTAGACTTCGATTAGGTTTTCTGAAGGAGGTGAGATAAAAAAAAGGAGATGAAAATTATCATAAAAAAATAAAATTATCTTTTAGATAACACTTTTTACCATCCACCAGTCCAATATTAGCAGCTCTTTGAAATTATTGTCTTAATATAGAGTATTCAAGATGCCAGCCTATTACTCGACACAATCAACACATTCAAATTGGCAGTGAGCGAGATAACACACTTAAGATTCATCCCTACAGGCAACACATTCACAACAAGACGCCTCACTCAGGAGAGAATGGCGACACTGCGCCGTGCCCCTCCCACGCTCACGTTGTCCACACTCGACCACTTCTTGTGTCCGTTCCTGAGAGCCTCTGCTGTTACTTTGTCCTCACACACGCGGGACATGGCTTCTAGTTTCTGTGCGCGGTCCTTGCTCAGGGGCTCGCTGGGGAATGAAAGATCGTTGGCCTCCGCCAATGTCCTTAGGTCAAAGTAGTACTTGGCGTACACACTTGATGGAACATTGATGTTGAACTGTAACATCTCTAGGAATTGACGCTCCAGCTCATTCCTAAATTGAACATTTTTTTTATAAGATAGATTTGTAATATTGTTTTGGATAATTTTTTATTTGTATTTTTATCACTTTGCATATCACTTGCACAACCACAGGCATGTCCAGCCTTTCTCTGACAGAGCAACATAAGTTTTAGGGGAAATTGCAGTGGGTCATGAGACTTATAATACCTAATGCCCAAATTTAGTACATATACCAGGGTGGCCACAGAAAGTATTTTTTCAAATTCCCCGACTTTTCCAGGTTTTCCATACAACATTTTTAATTTTTCTTTGATCATGTTTTACCCGTTTATATAACTGTTGGCCACTTAGTATGGATCGATCTCCAATGGCACACATGTTTGAACTGATTAATTGTCTGTGAGCTGCACTGGTGAGCTCATTGACAAAGGTGTCAATTCTGGTGATGGGGAGGTCCAGGCTCCTAGACTAATGCACATAATTTACTAAGATTAACAAGGAAAAATCAGAACAGTAGAGAGATACAATATTGTTGTTGCTTTAGATTTTTGTTCATTATGGTACTCATGCAAGTGAATACATAATGAAATACTTGATTGGATATTAATTATCTCGTGAATTTGATTGAGCTCTGTCGTTCCACCTAAAGTAAGTTTACATACATGTGCATTAGATGACCTTGGTTCAAGTTAAGAAAATAATCAAAGCAACACAATGTGTCTGAAGGTTATTATTAGTTCACTTTATCTGTGATTGCCATAATATACTGTAATGGAAATGAGTTAGCATTAAAATAATGATAATGCCAATTTTCCCCTGTTTTATGGTCAAATTCTCTGATTTTTTTTAGCTTTCAAATTCCCTAATTATTCTAGGTTTTCGGCCACCCTGATATACATACACACATACCCATACCCACCCACCTATTCATCAATACATACAATTCTGGAAATTACATGGAAATTAGCAAGCAATTATGTCAGCTAAGAGAGCCTAATTTGTTGCTATTTTTTGCAATTTGAAACTTTTCAATTTGAGCTGGCAGGCCACACAGTATGTAATCAGGGGCTACAAGTGGCCCAAGGGTCGTTGGTTGGACATGCCTGTTCTAAGCCAATTAAAAGTAAAACACAAAGGTGAAACAAATTGAATTCTTTAACTTTAAAAACTTCAATATTCAACAACAAAATCACCTTCTGAAATATGTTGACTATTTAAAATGTATTTAGATCGTGCTCATTTTCTGACTTATTTGGTCAGACACAATATTGCTAATTAATCAAAGAAAGATTCTTTTCAATCGTGAGATAAATAATTTATTTTATGAAAGAAACTATAAAGTTCCTATAAAGTGAAACAAAGACAAGTGGCTGGCAAAGATAAATTTTCTTTTATATGACAACTTAACTATCTAATTCCATAGTACTGCTGTAAAGTATTTAATGTATAATTTTATATTCGATCAAATGAAAAAATGACATATTGGACAAGTCAAATGAACCCTGGATCTTTGTCTTTGTACATCAATGCTCTACTATTGATAATGGTTTTAAATTTGTTTTAATTCAATGCAGTATGTTTAGCATTTAATTAATATAATATGCTAAATGTATTTATTTCAAAACTGCAACTTGGCTTGGAGATTAATACAAGCTTCAACTTCGCTTAAAAAATCCTAGCTTCGACAATTGCAAAGTTTTATCACTGAATATGATGACAGCTAAAATACTCCATTTATGTCCAATTAATGCCATTCCCATCTGTTATATACATTAAAAATTAATATTCATAAGGAAAAAAACCTTGAGTAAATGAATTGTAAGTTGTGATAGTAGATTGATTTATCAGAATTAAACTAAATCTTACAAACAATTGTGGAATAAAGAATTTTTAAAAATAATTTTAATGCATAAAGTTATATAAATAATTACAATTTTTTAAAAGCTTAAAACCTTTAACAAAAATTATTTGAATTTCGATTCAGCTTTGAGAGAATTTCATATATACAATTTGAGTATGCTTCAAATTGAAAAAGAAGAGTTCGCAAACCCCTAAGATGATTAGATTAAAAATATCATGGTTACAATGATGAATTAATGAAGTAACTTTACAATGCTACACGGAAAAGTAAAATAAATAGTGTGACACTAGTGACATAGCCAGGATTAACACATTGGGTGCAGACTGTGAGGGCTAAAGGAAAGTCCCCTCTTTCCCCATCTATTGCCGATCCCTATTGTACTAAAATTCCCTCTTCCCCCATCCCCTCCCCAGTGCAATCACTGCAAGTACACAATGGAATTGTGTTAGATCATAGCTCATTCAACTCAAACAAGCCTATCATGATATTGATAGACTGTAGGTTATAGAATATTTTCAAGCCGACATATAAGTCCAAAATGAAATAAGAACAAGCTTAGTTACTGTTTAAGTTAAAGCTGGCACCTGTGAGCTGAGTTCTTTCGTGTTGCATTTTTCCAAACAATTATGAGGCCACTTTCGCTTATTTTTAAACAAAGAGCTGTATCAAGAAATATTTAAAACTATACATTGGCACTGAGAGAGGCTGTTAAAAATTAATGCCAATGTGTGGATAGCAACTATGTATGCATTGATAAAAGGGACTATGAATTTTTAAAACAAAATTCCTTAAGTTGGTAAGAGACCAGAAATTTTTAAATATTAAAACATTCAATTAATCATAACTTTAATTATTTGGATTCGTAAAAAAGATAGAAAATGCAGACTCGACATGAAATTTTATAATGTTAGTAAAATAAGTCATCTTAAACACTTGTGTATAGAACCAATAAACTTACATGTCTTCTACAGTGATGTCTTTCAAAATTTGACAGTAGTCCACATTCCAAACAGCTTGGTCGTCCCAAACTTTCGATGCCAATAAAATAGCTCCTAAAACAATTCGCTTCCAAGTTGCAGGAGTGATATCTACTTCAGCATAAGTCAGAAGTCTGAAAAAAAAATAATTATGTTATGACCATGTAATGGGGATGGAAAAGGAAAGAATGCTGATAGAGAAAAAAAAAGCTGTAAGGAGGGAAACCAAGAAAGAGATGGGAGGAGCAGATAACAGCAAGTGTGTAAATGAGAGTAGAATATTGGAAGCAAATAAAGGAAGAAGAAAGGTGGAAAGCCAGAGGAAGATGGAAGTATTTTAATAAACTGACCAGGAGACAGGCTGAAAACAGACGGTGATGATGCATAATAATAAATTATGTACAACAGTATCTCACAAATACAAAGGTTACTACTATATCTACTTTCATATGTAAAGTTATATGACCTGCAGCTGCCAATTTTAATTCATAATATTAATACCTATAAAGTTTGTATTTTTCTGATCATATACCTGTACAATCAATGACGACTAAGAATTCAAAGTGTGTGTGGGCGGACATGTTTATTTAATGAACAAAACAAAGGACATATTTAATTAAAAGCATTGGTAACATTTAGTTATTTTGTGTGAGGATTTCATTCAAGAGTGCTTTTACTCAGTCAATGTTTGTAGTCGAAAAATCACACACAAGGAATGCAAGTTCTATGTTTATCTAGGTTGTATAGTTTCTGAACTCACCTTTCCAAATAGACCAGAGTAATGATAGCACATTCGGCTGTCAACTGGGCAGCATTAAACAATGTCCTGACAAATTTGTAAATCTGTCTGTGCTCTGGATTGTGCTTATCATAGTCATCTATTACACCATCCCTCTAGAACAAAACAGTGAATTGATGAATAAAAAAAAATAGAACTAATAAAAACCTCCCTTGGATACTTAAACATATTTGAGGATTAGACAAAATATCAGATTCAAGCTTCAATTTTTTTATACTGTGGAATTGGAATTTGTTTTGAAGCTCTATTTACTGCTTATTGGTGATTCAGACCTGACAAATATTGGACAAACTTAAACCGAGTCCAGACCATTAATTTATCACTTAACTGTATGTGTAAATGTTATTAATGAATGCTTACTTACATCCAATACCATTTCCAGCCTATGGCCCGGGTCAGTTTTTTATTCTAGTCATTTATTTCCCACTACCGGCTGGTTAGGCTTGTCATAGTTTCATATACCTTACCCATCTTAAGACTTGTACAGGCACAACATCAAGTCCGTGGCCGTTAATCTATAAATGTGAAAGGGTAAACCCATATTTTCATCAATGATTAATTTTTCAGCTATGCCGGGAATCGAACCAGGGATGCTTAGCTCAGTAGGCAGACACGCTACCAACTGAGCTAATGATGCTGGACTTATTAATGAATGTGGTGTGACAAAAAATTGAGCATTTATTTACTTTTTCTATTTCCTTTTCTATTTCTCATTTTACTCAAGAATCAGCTTCGAATTTTAGATTTAGATTAATAAAATAGTGGATTTGTCCCAGCTTAGGACAGACTTAATAAACCTTCATCCACCGCCCTGAGCTTCATATAATTTGCCACCAGGCTTAAACTTAATTATCCTAATAACAAACAAACAAAACAAGATTTTTTTCATTGAAATGTGTTTAGAAAATAAATACTGTTTTAATCTATTTACTAGGGATTAACAGTATTTCTACAGTTTTTATTTAATAATAATAATAATAATAATAATAATAATAATAATAATAATAATAATAATAATAATAACAACAGAATTTAAGATGCACATAAAGGACTTACTTATAAAATCACACTACTAGATTTTTGAATAGTGAATGTATTTAAATAAGATTATAGTTTAAAAGATTTCAACAATTCTGACTCGATGCTTACTAAAGCAAGAGCGTTTAATTTATCCTCATTCATTTATGATCATAGATAATTTTTGACTCCGCGGAACCAAGAAAAATTGGGTTCTTCATAGCTGTTTGTTGACAGAGTACAAACACTTATAAAAAAGCTCAATATCAACATTAGGGTACACAGTATGTAGATCATGTTCTCAAAGCCCCTCCAACAATTTTAAACTCTTTTTTCCTAAAGTTGAAGAGCAATGTGCACAAGTCTCCAAATAAAAATTTACCGAATTGTCCCTACTGGTCAAAAACTTCTTATGACAAGATCAAATATAAATTAATTTACTTGCATTGATATATTTTAGTGTGTCCATGCTGCCCATTAGCAACTAGAAACCATCTAGCCTCAGCATACACAAAGAAGGTATAATTTAAGCTAATACCTTAGCATTCACCCGGAGAGAGGACGGGAGGGCACAGGGTGGAAACATTTACCACTAGAACCTTGGATAACTAGGTCAGAGTCAAGACTACAAATTTACACATAAATATTCAGGAGATTAAGAAATTTAGCTCGCATAGGAAGACTAATTTGTTGTTGCTAGGTTTACTGGCCGACTCACAGTGAGAGGATGGAGCTTCTCGTCAAAGATGGAAATATGTCGCTGTGAGGTTCTGTTCTTGATGTGGTAGTAAATCGCCAATGCCACACACTTGACCGTATTTTTGAGGTTGGGCTGGGACACTGTGCTGTCATCTAGATAGATTGTGGAACACGAGCTGCTCTTCTTCAGAGGCCGAGGGTCAACCAGCTAAATGAAAAGCGATTATTTTTTGATGGATGACAACCACTGTATGGTATCCCAGACTAGTTGAGACTTAAAAATAAACCAAATAGCATGAGAAAGATTACCCAACTTGACTTTGCGGTGGGTTAACCATTAATAGGAATTTAGAGCACAGTGCTCTCTTGAGGTGTGAGTAGAGTTTTGCCATTTCAACATTTGTGTTTAATTTGGATGTTAAATGTAATTATTGTTACTAATAAATAATCTTGTTTCTAAATTCAAATAAAACATTGAAATACAAGCAATCAAAATGAAAGATAAATGTTTTAGGAAAGGTGGCACCAGTGAAGACAATTGATAGCTGCAAGAGATGATTACCTTTCTTTGTGGCCACATTGTCTATGGCGTTACTCTCATGTAAGACTAGACTGCCAATGACAAGGTGGTTGGGGTTCGAATCCTGGTCAGGTGTGTTGAGGGTATTTTTTACAAAATGGTTTTCCACTAGCTCCCTCTTCTTGCAAATGTGAGTACAATTGCTCTAAATTCATTCCTAACTCATTAATATAATTAGTGCACATGTGTGTAACCTGAAAAGGTAGGATGCGGTGCTAAAAAAATAAAATAGTGAGATTATTGTTTACTTTTGAGTTTCAACTAAAATGAAATGTAATTTACATTAAAAAGTGGGTCTGTGACAGTAAAACATTGACTAAGACCTTTTTATTTACATTGTCCCTTGGCTAAAAAATTATTAGATCCATGCTTTGTGGGAGAGTAAAATTTCTTGTACACCCATCAGTGATGTGAAGACCACCTTGTCAATATTTATGTGACTTGTGTCTGCACATTCAGACTATCCACAACATACACTAATTTACAGGATAAGAATAGTGACTGGACTAAGGATGAGGAAGGTGAATTTTAGAGAAATGAGCTATCAACCACCTTAATAGAGAATGGGAACATTAAAACGATAATCTTTATGTACAAAAATCCCCCAGAGCCCACTCGTTTGAAATTTGAACCATATCTTGACTTATCAGGACAGAGTTATGTTGACAACATGCTGACAATGAGCTGTTGTAGAATTATGGTGAGAAGGACCATATATGACAATTATAAATATTTCTAAAACCACTTTGATATATCCATCAAGTCATGTGATCTTCAGCTGTCGCTTTTGTAAGATGTAAGTAATCAATGTTGACAGCAAAACAAATAAAAAGTTTGTATTTACTCTTTCTAAATGGTCGTTCTTACCAGATCCTTAACATAGCAATCCTTGGCCTAATATGATGGCCATAAATAACTTCCTTAGAATTTAAAGAAATCTAGTTGGATTAAATTTGAAGTGTTAATTTGTTTCAATCAATTATGACCAGGCAAATATGGTAATACATGGTGTCTACTAAACTTGACCAATGAAATCCCCGACCATTTCCTTGATTTCCCCAGATCATTTCCTAAAATTCCCGGCTAAAAAAGTATGTCACATCCTTCTAACTCGCCCCCCCCCCTCTCGTTTTTCTATTAATTTTTTAAAAATAATAATAAGTTTTAAAATCTGAATTAAAATTGTTTACTAGGAATTAAAAATATATTACACAGCTACAAACAAAAAAATGACATAATTTACTGATTATTGTATTTCATATTTTGAGTATAATATCATTTTTCCGGAATTTTTATAGTGATTTACCAAATTCCCGACTTATTCCCGTTTTTTCCCGATCACTTCAAATTCCTGGCTAATTCCCGTTTTCCCTGATTTTCCCGGATGGTAGACATCCTGTAATAATAATTAGGCTACCCTTTAACAAAAAGGGAGAGGTTTAGAGGTATGGCTTACTGATTGTTATAATTACACTCCATTTACTCTTTCATTTCAACCATAAAATAAAAGCTTGATCAAAAGCAATATATTTTTCAGATTTAAAAATGTGACTATCCTGAAACTGGTAGTTATAAATTATGTTTTTATTCAATAACAATAATTTTTCTAGAAGGCAATATGACATTAAACATGATATATTTTAATTTAAAAAACGACTTACATGATTTTGGCTCCTTTTCCTTATCATACCATCTGGAACAAGAAAATAAAAAAGCTTAGGCAATGAATTTGTTTTATCGACTTACACACTTTTACTACTGTATTAAATACAGTTTGAAGTAACAACTAATGTATTATTTATATGCCCTGGAAATATAGGACAATACTGAATATCTCATTCTTAGGAACTTTGGCACTTTAAACCAAAATTTCCAAATTAGATTCAAGTGGCAAGGTGTTATATTTTAACATACTGTAGCAAAACTTTTTAACTAGGACTATGTTTGTAAACAATAAAGGCTAGTAATAGTGAGTGCACATTGTAACAAATCGAAATGATACAAGTTTTGCACTAAAAGCTTACAGAGATGGCCAACCAATTGAGTTCGTGTTTTACCATAATTCATTCACAAAATGATTTTTATTTCTTTCTAAATCACCTTTAAACATTTATTAACTTAATATATAATGAAAGAAAAATTATATGGTGGTTTTGTAGATTCAAAGGGAGAGCAAATCTTTTGGTTTTAAACATGTATCGAATGTATATATAATTTATAAGTCATTTTCAGTCCTTTTTTGGTCATTTTGAAATTTTAGGTGATTTATTAGAATTTTTAGGTCATTTTATAACTTATTTTTTGATCATCCTTAGGTCATCAAAAACCAGACCCTGGTCATCACATTATCTAGTTTTTGTTTTAGCACTGTGTCTTAATACTTGTTAAGGTTATACCCATGGGCTACTAATTAAGCCTTTTAGTTTGAGGTGAAGAAAGTTGAATTTAAAGGAAGCGTGTCTGCATTTGCATGAAGGGAGAGTGGAAAACCATAAAAAAAAACCTCTTACCTAAACCTGGCTAGGCTTCAAACCACGATCTCCTCCTGGTCCTAGCCTAACAATAGAGTGACGCCTTGAACAATGTGGCCAGTGGAGCAGTTTTTAAAAAATTATTATGAAAAAAAATCCTACAAAATAGTTAGGCTATTTCTTTGTCTTTAAGTGGGTCAAGGCTTAAAAGGGATAAAACTGTTATATTTTTATTTTTGCATCCCCCCCTTACCCTTCCAAATTTAAGATTAAAAGTGATTAACAACCCGCTTTCCCCTGATACCGATAAATCATGACCAATGATAGATAATTTTAAATAACTTAAACGTTCCAACAAACCATACTTTAATAAAATAAAGCTTAGATGACATGGAGATTGAGGTTTAACTCCCTGTTGGGTATACCGAGTATTTTTTCTTTCCCAAAATGGCTTTCTTCGGCGCTAAAAGAAAAAGAAGCCTAGTGTGTCATGAAATGCTGCAAGATATTTGCAAGGCTTTTCTGTGTTCTCGTTGTGTCCCATTTCCTGTTCAATGCCATTGTGTGTCTGATCTTGTATTCAAGCCCTATCTTGGAGCTCCATAAGTTATTCATAGGATGGCTTGGTGAATAAGAATACTATGGGCAGGTGAAAGTGCCATAGTCACGAGATTTTTAAGTAAGATAATAAGTTTGTATTAAAGGACAAATTAAATGTCCTTTTTCTTTAGTCAGCTCCATATTATTATGAACTTAATTTATTTGGGAATTTAATGAACACTTTCTAAAACATGTTATATTAACACACAAATGATAAAAAAATGATTTAGATTATTGCATTAAAGAATAGAGGGTAGGTGTCCCCTTAAAATATATTTTGCTAGTACAGCATCTTACTACAGATTCAGATTATACACTCATGGGTTAGAGATGAGGAAGGTTGAATTTAGAGGTAGAGTACCCACATTTGTGTGGAGAGGAAAAACATTTCTTGGAAAAAAAATAATCTCAGTACACCTGACCAGGATTGAACCATAATCTCTCCATCATTGGCAGTCTAGTCTACTGCAAGAGCAGTGCCTTAGACCATGCGGCCATTAAAGCGGGTCTCAAAATATCTTAATTACTGGTTTACACTGTGCGAGATACTGGCTTTCCAGTAAACTATTAACTGACCTAGGCAGGTGGACAGCTATTGGGCTCTTCTGTTCTGACCCTTGCTGTCCACACAGGCTGTCAGTAGCATAGCTATAGGCAGGATTGCTTTCTAACGATAAAAATGTTTGAAGAATGTTTGAGTTCTTATTCGTAAAATCTTGAGTATCATTTTCTTTGATACTGTTTGATGAATGATTAAACATAATACAAGAGGTGGCAAGGAATATGACAAAGAGTGCAGAAAAAGGAATGGCAGTATTTAAGAGGTCTCTAGGACCATCATCAACAATATTGAAACCTGCCTCGGTGGCGTAGTTGGCTAACACGCTTGTCGTGTTGAGCTCGACTGCTGAGGACGGGGAGATCGAGGTTCGAATCTCGGTCGGGTGAACTGGGGGCGGTTTTTACTAAATGGTTTTCCACTCTCCCTCCACGCAAATGCGGGTTCACTTCCTCTAATTCAGCCTTCCCAATTCCTAATCCATTAGAGTAATTAGTACTTAAAGCGTATAACCCGAACGGGTAGTAAGATGCGGTGCTAATTATTTCTATTTTCTAACAATATTGAAACAGCTGTGTGGTCAAGATCTATATGAAAATAAAGTTATTTTGAGGACAACATATCCTTAGAAGGTACTGTCTTCTGCACAACGTCATAGAAGGCAAGGTTGAGTGAAAGTTGAGTTTAGGAAGGAGGAAGATTGAAATATTGGGTGGCATGAAGGAAAGAAGACAATTCTGGGAACTTGAGGAGGTCGAGGACAGGGCAGGGCGCATTGGCGGTCTAAGTTCATGACAAAATAAATGGACCTGTGGTAAGACAGGACACCTAATACTAATAGCACTCAACCATTCAGCGCAAAGACAGAAAAGTGCACAAAGCTGTGGCAGATAGAATACAATTAAAATAACAATGGCCTTAGAATTATGTTAGTCCTTTTTATGTGTAGTGAAGTGGCCAATGGCCAGTAAAACAATATATTTTAAGTAGCTGGTTAAGCCAGCTGCTGGTCAACTTGCACAGCACAACCTCTATCAACTCGCAAGCTAACTCACACCATGTAAAAAAGGAACAATATGTTCTTAGAAAATGAGAAAAATAAGTGAAAGATGAAAAAAAGAGATTACAGATTAAAATATTTTTTTTTGTTAGAATATTATTAACAATAGGGCCTAGGCCTGAATCAAAACTTAACAAACCCAGGCTATCTAATTTGCTATTTAATTAGACCATGAATATGTATTATCTGGGTTGTTAACCAAATAAAGTTCAATCAAGAGCAAAAGAATCCAACTCCAAATACATGCATATTTTTTTATAGCATCACATCTTACAACCTGTTCAGGTTGTGTACTAATTACACGAATTGGTTAAGCTAAGATTGAATTTTAAAGTAAGTATACACATTTGTGTGGAGGGAGAGTAGAGAACCATATTGGATAACTACCTTTAGTACACCCAACTGGAATTCTAATGGTACCAGTGTTGATAAGTGACAGCTGAAGATCACACAATTTGATATGCAAGTAGGGCCCATGTGAAAGTAGGTTTAGTAACTTTTTCAGATATTACCATTCATAAGAAAATTGGGTTATACATTCAAATGTCTTGTACTCTGCTTTAAGCTGCTCACATTTGCATGGCGAGGGGGGGTGGGAGAATAATGGTGCTAAATCACGTGGAATCACACCCCGAACACCAGGCCAAGAACGTATGACAGTCACATGTGATCCAATAATAATAATGAAATATTTGGGCTATTACATATATATATACTCACTTTCTATTGAAGCCTTTGACCTTTCCATAAAAATGGTCCCAGCCATTGGATGAAGTGATGGGTCTGAATCACAATCTTCTGGTTCTCGTTCACTAATGTGTTGAAGATTTCCGATACTTTCTTCTCCTTCAGGGGAGTATGCCTCAAAATGAGGCACATCTTTATGTCCCTGAGATGGGCTTGAATAAGCACAGCAGCTATTCTTGTTACCCATGCTAATTGATAGCCTTGTCCCGAAGTCGTTCCGGAAACTTTGCACATGGAAGTTAGATGTATAAAAAAACTTTATAATCAGTAGTTAATTAGGTAATATTTTATTGTGCCTAAGAGAACCTGCCGCTTGACTGCAGCATATTACTGCATGCTGTCATCTGCAACATCTTTACAGACCCTCCAACGATTGGAGTTATTTACATAAAAATGTATATCACAGATAAATATTACACCTTCGTTATTTACATGTCTTTGTTTAAATAATACATATACTATGAATACATTTCATGACATATTGTAAAAACTATAGATTGCAATAACTAATAACCTATGATAAGTCGCTTTCTCCGGCCTACGCCTACTAGACTGCTTGTAAATTGGGAGCTAAGCAGGCTGCCGGAATGAAAATTTGTAAAAATAAAATATTCAATCAAAAATGTAATCTTTGATATATTTAAAATTTAATTTGTATTTGTTTAAAATTATTTTATCGAGTTAAATAAAAACATATAAACAATACGGTGCCTTTGATCAATAAACAGAAATTCTAACTTGATCAGCCATTACCATATAATATGAGCCAGCTATTGGTTGAAACCTACAGGCTACAGTTAGTGCACGAAAAGTCGAGAATAGTACCGGAAATTATACCAGTCAAATCAGTTTCTATTCTAATCCCTCTTCATTCCACATTCTGCAATCCCTTGTGAAAACATGGCCGATCCAATGAACCAGTTTGATATGGAAGTCTCCGAAAACATTGAAGGAATTATACCTGAACAAGCTGAAGAGTAAGTTAATCATTGAATTGATATAATTTATTGTTATTAAGATTGATTGCATATATATATTTTTAATATTGAAATACACAAAGTAAGAATGTATCTTTTCAATTTAATATACCATTTCAGCATTGATAAATTTGTTTGTTATTGTTATAAGATAATCCTTGATTTGAAAATTTTACATATTAAACTACGCGCAGTTTCTTTACTGTTTGTTTAGTAACCTCGGTTTAAAGTTACGGACTTCTTTCACTATTGCAATTTAAAATATTATTAGGAGCCATCTGTCAAAATTATAATAAATGTACTAAAAAAATAAATTGAAATAAACTAATGTTTTTGTATAAAAAATATAAGTATATGAAATAAGCTTAAGCTGGATTATCTCATTATAATTTAACTATGTTAAAAATGAATTTGTCTTTAGTGCATTGACCTGTTTCAATGTAGGCCTCCACCTTCAATTTGACACTAGCAATTTAAATTAAAATATGGTTAGCCTTATGTGAAATAAAATTTCTAATATTATGCTATATTTGAAAGATCTAATCCAATACTATCCCATATAGGTCCATGTATAAAACCCAAGAAACAGTGATGATGCATTCTCTCTGTCCCTTATAGCTCATTTTCTTTGTCATGGTATATTTTATCACTATTTTATTCACTTTACCCACAAGAATAATATCTAGAATCAATGATACCAAGAAAACTTTCTGATTAATATCACAGCAAAACTCGCCCAATTAACTTTTAGAATGTAAATATTGATTATCACATCTTGCTACTTATCTGTGATCCTTTGCTCTAGAATGGTTATAAAGTCATACATCCATTCCTTCTGATTGATAATTAAAAAAAAATCCATCCATAATAATTTACAATTTTAATCTATCTACCCATGAGAAGTTAGCTTATTAAGCTAGGTTGGGAAAGTACATTATATTTGTACACCTTTTTTAGGTCTCCTTTTTTGTTTAGTTAGCCTATAGTTTCTTATATTTGCAAATGGTTTATGTGACTTTATAAATGAAAATGTGCCACCACAGGTTTTTATAACGTCTACTCTATGAACATCAACCATTACCGGATTGAAAAGTAGTTTATTAACCGAAATATTAATATGAACTAAAAAAAATTAAATACATATCAGGCAAGAACATACTATAAACAGAACTACCAAAATATGCATACAAATGAATAAATGTTAAATTGCTATACCAACACTTCACCTCAATTTAACATGTTTTAAATGTGCACTGAGAGGAGGCAAATGTGTTAAACATGGATGAATCCTAATAGTGGGTGCAAGAAACAAGGGTGTGGAAGGAGGTAAATGTTGGTAAAATGGAGGATTATATAATCTATGATGCATTCAATCCCAGCCACTTAAATAGTTGTTTAAACTTAGTAACATTTAAGCCTTTGGTTAAAATTTCAGCAATTTGAAATTCACTTTGAACATATTCAATCTTTAGAACTTTATCACATACTAACTCCCTTACAAAATTATATTTCACATCCATATGTTTCAATCTTTTTTCTTCCCACTTCTCAAGACACTTGATTGCAGGCTGGTTGTCCTCATATATGGTAGGCCCTTTGGGGTTGATTCCCAGCTCCAGTAGTAGACTGCATAGCCACAGGACAATCAGTACGGGCATTGGCAAGTGAAATGAATTCTGCCTTACCGGTACCCAAGGCAATAGTGGGCTGCTTTCTAGTGGTCCAAGATACAGTTGAACCAAAAACTTTCAGAAGAAATACAGATGTTGACCTAAGACTGGAATAATTGACCCAATCTGCATCAGCATATGTGATTAGGGGTGTCCCTTCTTCTTTAGGAAAGTGCAGAGCTAGGTGTGAAGTTCCTTGTAAATAGCGAAGAATGCGCTTCAGTGACTCCCAATGAGTGTTAGTTGCACAGCTTTGAAACCTGCTGAAATAACTGACAAAAAAACTCAGGTCAGGTCTGGTGCATAACAATAAGTGCATCAAACTGCCTATGAGCTCTATGTATGGCTTGATGCCAATTATAGAGGTTGATATTCCATCTTCAATAGGTTTTTTTGTCTCCATAGGTGTTTTAGCTATTTTGCAGTTTTCCATATTAAATTTGCATAAGAGTTTTGATATAAGATGGTTGACTGAGATATATACCATCGTTTCTTTTCTAAATTTTTATTCCGAGGAAAAAGTGTAAGTTACCCAGATCTTTAATGTCAAACTTAGCTTGAAGTGCAGCTTTCATATTCTCAAGAGGCTGTGTACGAGTACTGCGTATGATCAAATCGTCAACAAAAATAAGTATGTAGACCTTGGTATCACCGACAACATGTAGGTAACAAATATGGATCATTCTTGCACTGGTTGAAAACCAAGTGATCTAAGAAAAGTGTCAAGGCACTTGTTCCATTCTCTGGGTGCCTGCTTGAGGCCATACAATGATTTCTTGAACTTGCAAACAAGTTCAAAATTATTTGAAAAACCAGGGGGTAGTTGCATGTAGACTTCTTCGGACAAGGTTCCATGCAAAAATGCATTCTTCACATCCATCTGACATGCATGTAAATATTCTCGATTAATGATGGCTATCATTGTTCTCACAGTAGTCATACGTGCTACTGGGGCATAGGTCTCACAAAAATCGAAACCTTTCTTCTGTTGACAACCTTTAACCACCAACCTTGCCTTAGAGCAATCCTTATTACCATCTTGATCTCTCTTGATGCTGAAGACCCAGCAACAGGAGATAGCTTTCCTACCTTGGGGTAGGGAAGTCAGTTCCCAGGTGTCATTTTTCTTGAGGGAATTCATTTCCTCTTCCATAACTAGCCTCCAGTTCCTCTCATCAGGTATACCCTTACACCATCAAAATTTTGGGGCAAATTATCAAGAAAGCTTTCTGCATTCGTAGCAAATGCTACATAATCTTGCAAATAGCTTGTTTTCATGCTTGGGCGTGAGCTACAACGAAGTTTACCTTCATCTGATAGTGGAGGTGTTTCTTTGTCCAACTCTTCATGACTGGCTTCGCCTGAAGGTAGGCTTCCTTCTGATGGAATGGTAACTGTTTCACAAAGTAGTGGTGCTCTCACTGCTGGGGATGTGGTCATATTTTCTCCACTCCAAGTGGCATTTTCATCAAAAAACACATCATATGCCAAAACAATTTTCCCATGAGGGTTCCACATCTTATAGCCATGGGGGCAATAGCCGACCATGATGCATTTTTGTGTAGGATTGTTCAGTTTCTCTTTAAGTGGCTCATTAGGAATGCGTATATAGCCAATACAGCCAAAAACACAAGTTGAAATGATAATGGTGTCTCATTTGAAACATTTAATGTGATCGTTGTAGAGAGTGGATTTTATTAGAATTTGAACTATATCTATTGTGTGATGAACTGTGCTGCAGCCATTGGATGTCATATCAGCTATCCTGGGTTTATACCAGGGCTGTGCAAATGGAGTCTTAAGCAATTTTGGGAAGAGTGTAGAAAGGTACCGATTCAAGCTTCAAAATAAAAACTTATAATATTTCTTCTAAAATCTATTAAATGCATATTTACTTTAATAGGAATTTAGGAAAATTTTATTGTTCATAAACTAGATTAAATATATATTTCATGTTCTATGGACCAAAGTAACCTTATGATTCACATAGTGGTGATAAAATGCCCTGTGTTAAAATTCTAGTATATTTTAAAATCTTGATGTAATTTAATTTCTATTTGCTATGGTAAAATTATTTTACTACAGTACATTTTTTATTACCTTCTAATTAATAAACAGTTTCCATTGATGGAGGGATAGGAGTATGACAGTAGGTAACTAGAGTCGGAGTCAAAAGGTTTAGTCCTTCAACTCCACAGCCCTGGTTGTTACCCGACTCGGATTTTGGATCTTTTCCCTTTGTAATAACTAAACAATGATGATTCAATAACTAATAAGTTTTATAGTTCAAGCTTTTGTTGCATCAAAATTCTCAAATAAATACGGTTGGTGATTTTAATTGATAGGTACAAACACAAAGATGCTACTAGTTTAGTAGGTCATCGCTTTGTTAACAAAATTCATTAAAAAGCAACACGAAGCCGCATCTCACCGCACAACATAAAATTTTAGATGAATGCTATCCACGTTAGATGCAAGTGGCTACATGAATCCTCTCCACTTTGCACTGATACAGACAAATTGTTGAGAGAGCATTGAATCACACTCTTACGGTGCAGTAAGGATTATGTAGCTATCTAACCCCAATACTCATGACAATTTGAGCATCTTCAGCAATGTTCAGTAACTTCCAGACGTTTTTATGTCTACCATCAAGCAGTGCACGCGGGAACATGATTTACATCAGGATGGGGGGGAAACGGCTTATATTAAAAAAGCCCAACTCAGTTGGGATTTCTTATATTTCTTAGGTTTTTTTGGCTTAATTTGATTTACTATGTATGCTATACTGATTTATACACTCAATCAAATAAAACATCTATTCAGAATATCAACTGAAGCTCGAGCTAACGTTGAACATTTTTCTTCCATGGCTTGCACAACACTACTTTCAATGGCAGGAGTGCAGTGGCACACACATTTATTCAAACTTTCTGTCACATTTGGGTCATGTAGCCACTTGCTAGAAACTTCGGTGTGGATCGGCTCGGTGTAGCCTTAGCTTAATTAACTTGTGATTAGTGATTTAAATTAGCTAATTTGAAGTACATAAAAACCAGGTTTAAAATCCCATTAGAAAGGCTATTTTGTATTTGAGGTGAGGATAATGGAATTCTTATGTCTATTATTGTAATTGTTTTATTCTTACATGTTCACTTTTTGTATAATCTTTTTTATTAATGTCTACATATGCTAATAAATATAAACATGACTATAATTTTTGTACACAATATTATGCAGTAGGCCTAGATTCTAAAATCAATCTTATTTCAAATAGTGATTCAAAACTTGAGCTAACAATACTATTTGCACTCAAATACAGTTAATTTGTGGGAAGGGGTGAGACCAAAGTATTCACTCATACATTTATCAGTGTTGTGTACAGTGTTTTCAGGTGACCTGGCGGTCTAGGGGTAAGGATTCAGACTTCTGTTCTGGCGGCCAGGGGGGGGG
>CABFVX010000045.1:312904-415515 GCA_902151425.1 Timema shepardi | reverse complement strand
CCTCTTTTACACACAAATGGGGGGAAAAAACTTCTATATTATTTCTTCGTATTTAAGACTTGTACAAGTATGGTAGTTCTTATTTATCAGTAATCCCCCTCTCAAGCAGGCATGCTGACTGTCACTCAAATCTAAATTCATCTTCCCAAGCCCCTATCCTAAATAGTAAAATGATAAAACCCTACACATGTGACAATAATTATTCCTTATTAGTGCATGGTGCTAAAGTGCTCATTGACCCTTTTATAGACCCCCTAGAAACTAAACTACCTTAACAAATGTCTTGAGAAAGGAGAATATTTCAAAATAAAATTAAGATAAAGTAAGAAAGGTATGAAATGCAATTTTGAGAAAGAATTACTAAAGTTTAAAAACCTTAAGAACAAATATGAACCTTTATGAACTTTATATAATATATTGCTTTTAATTACAGTTCTGGTTCTTAAGCAAATTATTTTTAGGGTCTTAGTTCTTGTTCATCTCCTGGGTTTAAAGCAATTAGATGCTGAAATCCCTTCAGATGAAAGTTGAGACACATGATTTTAAGCTTAGCTTTATTCATAATGTTCATGCATATTTTCCATCTAGATGACCTGATGGTCTTGTTTGAATTAGCCTACACTTCTTTAATTTTACTAGCGTATAACCTGAACAGGTATTAAGACACTAAATAATAATAATTTAATTTAACTCACGATAAAAAGTGATGCTTTATTCCTGTTAAAAAATATCCCATTCTGTAATAATCACCATCTTACTAAAGGAGGCTGAATAAGCATTATACTGCCTGAATGTAGATGTGTCGCTCTTAAGATTGGCATTTAACATTTCAAGCTACCAACATCCTACTATCATTATGACTTCCTGTGTAAAATTACCATTTAAACTACATACTATGTTCGTAGAAAGAGAATAAATATAATGCTAAGTTGAGTGTGTTACATTCTAGATCATTGGTCTCCAAAGTGGAATACGCAAGTTGATACTTGGGGGTACGCCTAGTGACAGAAAAAATAAAGAAAAATAATGATTAACAAATATTAACTTGTATTTTTAAATTTTATGGTCATGAACATTAAATAGACAAGGAATTGGCAGCATTGACACTATTGCTTACATATTTTTAAATTATATGAACATGAACTTTAAATAAACAAGGAATTGTTCGGATACTCCTAGAAGGGGAAGAGCGCAAGTTTTTATAACTACAGTAGCCCCATGGCTTCTTTGGTGCTGAGTCACAGCTCACAGCCGACTTCTTACAGTCAACATTTAGGTATATACCTAAATTTTAACCGTCAGAAGTGACAGCTGCTAAACACATGTTTTTGCGGATCATATGGTTCGGCGTAGGGATACATAATTTGGTCTAGTTACTTTTCAGAGCTGTCAGTCAGCACCAAAGAAGCCATGAGGCTACTGTAACTGTGGAGGCACACACTGCTCAATATTGTATTAGTGACAAAGCCATGCAACATGAATTAGATTACAAAGACAAAAATTGGTCTTCTTTGGATCGCTCAAAAATGGAAAGCTTGTTAATTGGTTGACCTCTACTCCCTTCATTTCATTGGTAGTGAGTGTGTCAATTTGCTGGCTATTTTAGCTTTTATTAATTTTAAAACAAAATTAACTCACAAAATGGACAAATAGTTAAAGAACTTGCTTTCTAAGAAACCGGGGTTGAAGAGTATTGTCATAGTGCTTCTACTTTGTGTGAACAAGAAAATAATAGAATTGATACTTCTAGTCATACAAGCTTCTTTTCAATCATGTCAAGAGATGAAAACATTGACAATCTGACACTTAAGAAAAAGTTGCTCAATAAAGTTCAAAATTATCAAGAATCCTACTTGAAATTTGGGTTTACATCCAATTAGTCCACAATGAACCTCATCCTACTTGTATATTGTCATGAGATTCTGTCTAATGGTAGTACATGAAGCTATCATGAATGATAAGACACTTAAAAACTAAACATCCAGAACATGAACATAAATCTCTAAAACAATTTTTAAAGACATATAATACTCAATCCAGCAATTTAAAAAAATTCGTTAAGCTAAACAGTAAATGTTTGGAAGCCTCTATAGAGGCTTATTATTTAATAGTGAAATATGTAAAACCACACACAATTGGGGAAACACTTGTTCTCCCTGCCGCATTAAAAAATGTTGGAAATTCATGGAAAAGAATATGCTGTCAAACTAAAATATATTTCCTTATCAGCAAATACTATTAGAAGGTGTATAGAAATCATCGCTGATAATTTAAAGAATCCAATATTAAAACAAAAACTCACCGTGGGAAATTTCCTATACAGATGGATGAAAGTACAGAAGTTCCCGATGGCTCAGCTATTGGTATTTACTAGATATTGTTTTAATAATGAATTGCACGAAGAACTACTTTTTTGTGAGCTTCTAAAAAAAAGATGCACAGAGAAGACATTGCAATAATAATTGATTTCTTTGTTACAAACATTATTTTATTTTATGAGAAAACTGTTTAAGTGTAACTTGTGATGAAGCAGCAGCTTTAACTGGAGTGAAAAAAGAATTCCAGAGAAAGGTAAATGAAATAGCACCAAACATGAAATTTGTTCGCTGTATTATCCTTAGGCAAGCTATGGCAGAAAATAAATTGGAGCCAGAAATACAAAGAGTGCTACAAGATATTATCAGCTTAGATAATTACATAAAAACAAGACCTTTAAATAGTAGAATAATACAATACAATAATTACTATATTATGTAATGAGATGGGCAGTAGCCACGAACATATTTTGTGCCACACAGAGATTTGTTGGTTATTTTGTGGGTAAGTACTCATAGGAGTTGAACTGAAAGATTAGCTACACATTTTTCTTTTGTACAATAAGGGTTAGGAATGTTTCCAACTTTTTTAGTGATAATAGTGGCTGTTAATAGTATGTCATCTAGCTGATATTTTTGAAAAAGTAAACACCAGGAAAAGGTAATATTTTAAAAATGAGAAAGAAGGTAACCCACTTCGAAAGAAAATAGATTATGTGGAGGGAGGATTTTGAAAAGTGATGTTTCGAAATGTTTTCATACGTGTGATTTTTGTGGCTGAAAATGACGTAAATTTGGAACAAAGTCTTATATCTACATATTTAAACAATTTAGACACAGAATATTTTAACCTATTTACGGATCTTCCTAGCAAAGAATGTCAATTGATTTTGAACCCATTAGCTGAAAATGTAAAAATGAAACACCTTCCGATCATTTCTCAAGAACAGTTAATTGACATCAGAGAAAATATAACATTATTACACAAATTCCAACAAAAATCTCTTCATAATTGGTGGGTGAAACAGAAAACATAGTATCCCAATTTAGTAAGCATAAGCATAGTAAGCATTGCACTCCTGCAGTTTGGTTCTACATACTTTTGTGAAATATCATTTTCTGTGGCCGATTTTTCTGCGGGATTAAAACCAAATACCGAAATAAATTAAAGAGCCAGACCTTTGTATCAAAGTATCAGAGAACATCAAACTGGAACTATCAGATATTATTAACCAAATGCGGTCACATTGTTTCCATTAATTGCAATGAGAAAAAATATGTATGTAGACTGTTTATAAAATATATAATACGTAACAGAGTTTATTGAGCAGAAATCTAGAGAGGAGAGTATTGTAAAATTTTCATGAATATTTTATATGAAAAGCTAAAAATGTATTGGCTGGTATATTCCATTCACGGTAGGAATTACTCTCTGAAAGGTCTTTTTTCCTACCAATATCCTACTATATAGTAGATTTATGGTAGAGAAAAAGGCCTTTCAGAAGTCAATTCCTACGGTGAATGGAATATAAATGACACTGTTGTAAATGTAAGGTATTGTCACATTATGTTGTCACATGTATAAAATGTAATATTGTCATAACATGAAATGCATTGTTATCGTGTATTATTTGCCTACATAGTCATGTATTTTTATTATTTTCTTTACATAAGATATCAGGGGTACATATTAATTTTTTATGTTTTGGGAATATGTAATCAAAAAAGTTTGCAAACCACTTCTCTAAATAAACTTGGAGATCTCTACTAATTAACAATAAATGTAAAAGCTAAGTTGAGTGTGTTACATAACACACATTTTTCTAGATTGATCTAGAATTGTCTACTTCATAACACACTCAACTTAGTTGAGTGTGTTACATAATACACATTTCTAGATCAATCTAGAAAAATGTGTATTATATAACACACTCAACTTAGCACTACATTTATTTTCTCTTGACTAACATAGTATATGGTATAAATTGTACTTATCATTTGTTAACCTATATGGTTGTAGATCTATGTCCCGAATCACCGGCGTACTACGGCAACAGGGCCGCTTGCTACATGATGTTGCATCATTACAAGGAGGCTCTGGAGGATGCCAAGAAGTCTGTGTCCCTCGACAAGACATTTGTCAAGGTATGACCTCTTAAATCATGGTATCTCATTACAAGAAGTCCACCTGTACTTTAATATTGAACTCACAGTCGTAGTTAGAACTAGACCAGGATCATGATCAACTCAACAGTCACTTAATGTTATAATATAAAGTAAAGGTTCTTGTATTTTTAAATGGAAGCCATCACGATTCAGTTAGATTAATGTACGTTTAATGTTTACCTAACTTAAGATTTGTTTCAGGGGAGAATGTTCACATTGTGTGAGCATTAAGTTAACAGTATGTTCAAGATAAGCAATTATTTTGCGAACCATGTCAATAGGGCTATTTAGTACTTTATTTGTTTGTTGATGGAAGACAAGCTTTGGTAGTTTGTCAGCGTCTCGCAAACTCTAAAACATTGTAGCCTCTTGTTGCACTTTATTTTGTATAGCAAGTAAATGGTAAAGCTTCTATTGCAAGTACTTGTAGCATAATCAGCCCTAAACACTAGAGTTTCATTTTAATGAAAAATAGATTTTCAAACAGACCAGAAACATTGTCTGGGTTTTGCTTGAATTGTTACGTTACATTACGTGAATCCTGACCACATACTAGTTAATTTACATTATCGGAATGTTATGTTGATTGTGATCCCTGCCTTAGACTATTCTGTTGGTCTGACTCAGCAATAATGGCCTAAATATGGTCTTGTATAATTGCATTTAGTTGGAGTCACATTAAACCAACAAGAACTATTAGCTATTGTAATGTACCTTATTTGACCCGAAAGGATATTTGAAAGCATTGATAATAATCTCGTCCTAATTTTACAAACTTATTTTATTTTATTTAAATAATATAATCTATTACGTGACGCTAATTGTGTTATTATTCAATACTAAATAAAGTGATTTATATCAGTAACAATTATACACGTAACAAATGGCTCCAATGTGAGGGCATTCACAATATACACATTTCATAAACCTTATAAATTGTGTCCTAAATGTAGGGGCATTATTCAAGAACTCTTCAATTGGCGCCCGATCACGGGGCTATAAATACCAATTATATCATCAAGATACCGTACCGCTTTAATCAGTGCTCAGATCATGGGGCTAGGCTTCCAAACGTTGGGGCATTAATCAGTATCTCTTCAATTGGCTCCCAAACGTAGCGGCATTAATCAGTTTCTCTTCAATTGGCTCCCAACGTGGGGCCCGTAACGAAACTCTTCAATTGGCGCTCGATCACAGGGCTATAAATACCAATTATATCATTAAAATACCGTACTGCTTTAATTAGTGCTCGATCATGGGGCAATTATCAGTTAATTAAACGGTATCTCCTCAATATGTGTAATGATATGTAAATTATAGTCTCTCATTTGATCAGTGAGATTGTTATCTGCTTGCAGAAAATAATTTATTTGTGGTGCTAGACTATTTTACAGGAGCACACAGAAAACCCTTCTAATCGTCTTTAACCAATAAGCTCTAGATATTTTATTTTGTTCTTGTTCTTATATATAAAGTTAAAGATTGAAAAAGAAGATACACGTGCAAGGCCTACACACTTATCACAAAACTGTAAGCCTCACAATTCACAATTAAAACACAACAAAACACATAATTATGTAATTTTTGAGGTGCATCAGTCCCCTTCTTAAGCAGAAGAGAGTAATTTATATAGCTTAGCTGTTTGGTGCAATTTTTCCTTGGTTTACATAAAGTTAAAGTTAATTTTTTTTAACCATTCTGCTACTCGACTTAACTTATTTATCACACACAAGCCAGATATTAAAAAATCTAAAATTGCAAGCTTCCTAATGTTAAAATACAATTTAATATAAGTTGGTTTTATTTGAAAGAGTGGTACTAATTTTTCAATCAAATATGCTTGGGTTTAAAAGAGCATCTGATACGTCTTACGCAATATTTCATGTTGGATCAGATGTGTATTAAATTGGATATAAGCTCTTAATTTTTTGTTTCATACAACTCTTTTATATTAAGAAGTTTTATTATTTTTATTGAAGTATAAATTTACCAAGTGAGATTTAAACCAAAAATAAATCAAATAAAATTTCTACTTATTGAAAATTATATAGGTACAAGTATATTTCCCAAAAACAATCAAATTTATGACCTCGTCATCACACCATTACTAAGACTTAGCTTTCCCCATAAGACGTTCATATTTTTAGTAATGTGTAAAACTGGCATTATATCAGTTAATTATGATAAACGACTCAATTTTGTATCAAAATATGACTTTTGTGTAAAAGTTTTTTCTTTCTTTGTGAACCTACCAAAATTCGAACAGATATCAGGGAATGGAACTACCTATGAGGGCATTGAGGTAGTTGGCTATTTTTTGTTTACATTTTATAGCAGGCCGTTATACTAACACAAACCAGACGTGTGAATTGGTTGGGATGACTCGTGAAGGTTATGTGTGTTTGAAATTGTATCGACGGCCTTGCCGGGAGTTTGTTACATATAAGAAGATGTACCTCCTCTGGAAAATGTATTAAAATATCTCTTGTATGGGTCCAATGAAATATGTTATACTTAGGTGTCCAATTCAGTTAATCCCTTTTCTCCTGTTCATTAGGGTCAAGATTAATATTAGGATGTTATTTTTAATGTTTACTCGTTTTTCTAGTGGTGTCATGAGTTTATTCACTGGTTAGCAATTGTGGGTCAATACCCTTAGTTGAGGTCTATTTTTTTAAAGCTTACTTTAGTTAATATTGGCTCTTTGGTGGTTAGAGGGAGAAGGCTGTTGTCTCGGCTAGCTTTTCAATATATTTTTTATCAACTTACAAGTTACTTTTAAAAATTATTGCAAAGCCCTGATAATCCCTTGTTTTTTATCTTGTTACTGTAAAAAATAATTTCAAAGCATTGATTATCCCTTCATTTCTCCTTCAAAGGGCTACATCCGTATTGTGAAGTGCAGCTTGGCATTAGGCGACATCATAACGGCGGAGAACGCTATCGCTAAAGTGCAAGAACTGGAGCCCAACAACATGTCCCTAGACCCAGAGATATCCAAAATATCCGTGGCTAAAAGATTTATGGAGGAAGGCGACAAGGCATACAACAAGCAGGACTACAGAAAGGTAAATTAATTCTCATACCAGTATATTTAAGAGTTGCTTGTGTTCTTTTTTTTAAAATTATGTAACAACATTAACTACTATCTGTAGTAGGCCTGTTTAATTATTTTTAACTCATATGTAAGTACAAGTACATATATAGCTTTCACTGGAGAGGGAGGGGTGGGGTGTGAGGGACTACAGCTCTCACTCATAATTTTAAGAGTGTGTCAATAAAATTGCTGGCTTGCTGTTCTTAACAAGTTCTTACCATATGAATGCGCACAGAATACATCAAACGCTTGCATAATCATTTATGACTCAATAATAGCATATATTCTTCATTCAATACCTTGAAATGGTGCAGTTTAAGTTAGATTCAGGGGGATTTCTCCTTGGTTGCATGCCTTTGCGGTGTTTTATACAAGTTTTTAGAACTTCCATCTAATTATATATGAATTCAGCCAAACACCCTTATTATAATAGCTTTGGAAGTCGCACATATTTGTTCTCTCCACAACTTAGATCCATTAAACTAAAAAAAAATATTTATGTCTAATTTCTGGAGATGCACCAGCATTCAACTGAAGGAAGGAAAACAACTTTCTAGTGAAAATAACTAGTGTATGTGGCTCTCAATTAATTTAAGTGTAAACCACTGTATAAATCCTCCAGGTAACCTTATTTATTAATAAAGTAGACAAGACATCTTGTGAATGTGTGGAATGCCAGGCTTCCACCGTGGTTCGGATTCCACGTTAAACTGTAGGTCCTCCATTTCATCTTCACAATCACCCTACCATTACACATTAGCGTAAGTGCGTACAACCCGAACGGGTAGTAAGACGCGGTGCTAATAATAATATTAATAAAGTAGGTACCACCCGCTTCATTGGTCGAATGGTCTAAGGCATCACTCTCACAATAGACTGCCAATGATGAGGATATTGTGGTTGATCCTGGTTAGGTACACTGATATTGGTTTTTCCAAAATGTTTTCCCTCTCTTGACATGAATGCTGACCACATTTTCTCTAAATTCAATCTTATTCATCCCTAACCCTTTAGTGTGATTAGTACATAAGCGTATAACCCAAACAGATAGTAAGACACGATGATAACAAAATATACAGGATGTCTTTCATGAAACTACCCTGTACTGAACTGTCATCATCATCCGATGTTTCCACCTCCCCGGGTCGTCTGGCACATCCTCTTCCACTCCGGCCGATCTTTCCAAACTTCTCCCTCAGCCACACATCTCCAGTTCGCTCGTTTAACTTCCATATCCCTCTGCTCTTGGTCCATTCATCTTGTCTGTGGTCTTCCAAAAGGCCTTCTACCCTTCTCTTTGTTCTGTAAAGCTTTCTTAAGCATTCTGTCCTCCATTATCATCAAATGACCTAACCACAACAACCTTTTCCCCCCCAGTGTCTGAACTGTGTGTACTTAAAATGTTGGAGTCTCATTGTAGGCATCCTGTACATACAGAACAAGCCAATCACATACATTCTAAATGCGAGTATTCCTGTTTTTTTGAGTACAATATAGTTGACTTGCATAACTTTGGTTGTAATGATAGCTGGGTATGTAGTAATTAGTTGTGATGAATGTGCAGTCAATAGATTCAAAGTGCTAACAACTTAGGGCTATTAAGTGCTTGAATATGTATATTTTTTACATGTTTTGTGTGCAGGTTGTGTTTTGTATGGACCGTGCATTGGAGCAGGTGTCATGTGTCAAGTTCAAGCTAATTAAGGGCGAGTGTCTGGCATTCCTCAACCGTTACCAGGAGGCACAAGAGATCGCCAAGTAAGTGTTTTTGGGTTTCCTTTTGGGAAGGTTATAAAAACAACCCCTGTCAGGCTAGGTATGTAATAAAATAACCTAATTTGAACCCATATATACCATATGGCTTAGAGATGGTTTTTCTCAATAGGCCTAAGTGGCTTACCATAATATCAAGCTGAATACTGTATTTCCTTAAAAAATTACTTGCCTACTGTAATTTTAAATAAGCTATCACTGCTGGTGTGGCCTGGCATTAGAGGGTAGTAAAAAACTGCTTGAAAATCACTTTCATCAGGGCTACCATATTTTTGGGAGGAAAAAAAGAGTAGGGTAGTGTGAAGCTTTGAAAACTTCTACTTCACTTCACGATTATCAAACTTTGTAAAAATAAAAACAAAAACAGATTTTTTAAAATTGTCTGCTGTTATTTCCATCAAAAATTAATGTTAGGCTTGATTCACACGTTCACCGAAAATTAGGACGCAGAATCGGTGCAGTAATTCACACACTTCAAGTTGACCCATGATGCATTGCAACACTTTAAAACAACTGATTATCAACATATTTAATTCTTTAATGGATAAACACATATTTTAATCATTTACTTGATGGCTGTTTACAAATTATAATGCTGTGTCGTGGCACAATTCATTACATCAATAAACACACTTTACATTAACGGGTTATTTCAAATTTCCTCACAACGGCCAATGAAGAAGCTGTCTGCTAGCTTCTGGCTGTAAATCGCATGTGCACTGATTTGAGATGGTTGGTTCTCCTGTGCCTAGCATCTCGGACAGAGCGGACAAAGTAGAGAATAGTTGAACCTCAGCAGAACAGCTCACACCGATTAAGTGGAAATCTTATGATTGGCTTAGAGTTCGTCACATGACCACGTTTCTGTTCTGCACGCAACTTGTTTTTTTGGTGAACGTATGAATCCACAATTAGTGTAAAAAAATCTGAACTAGTTATATTACACTTTGGGATAATAACTACAATTCATTTATAACCTAAGTTTACCTGGATGACAGCTCGAAATGTTACTAGAAGTAATCCCTAATATATCACTACGCCAACAGCTGACACCTATCACTTTGGATGACTGTAATAAAAATGGGTGGTAATATATTAATGTGATAGTTAATCACAGTAATTTAGGCCAGTATTGTTTATATATTTATTTGAGTATGGACACAAAGTTTATCGTTTTATTCCACTTAAAAAAATATTTGCACAACTTTCACAAAAACTGCTAACGAACATTACTTTTAAAGATGACTTTTTTCCAATCCAACTTAGAGGAGGGTGTCTATACATGCCTAAAGATCAGGGATTAACATTCTCTCCAAGCAAATGCTAATTAACTTCTTAAATTTCACATTTCTTATCCTCTAAGCTTAGATTGATTTATGTAAACAGTAAGTGTGTAGGAAGCTTCAAACTTCAACTTGGTTTCAAAACAAATATCAGCTTCGACTTTGCTTGAAAAAACCCCCCAGCTATGAAGCTTCACCAATAAAAATATTGACAGTTTAAATACTTAATTTATGTTCATTTACTGGCATTCTGAACTGTTTTATATGTACAGTAAGTAGCATCTCAGAAATATGACACTCGATAACCTTGACATTCCGTGTAATTCAACACCCGCACGTGCACACAGTTGTTGGCGCCATTCATCACAATCCAAGGTCATTCAACTTTATAACCTCAATTTGTTTGTGTAACTTGAGTGGAACAGTTGTTCTATGGGGTTTTTACAAATTTTGTCTTTGTTAGTTTCACAATTCAGTAATGCGTCATTCGAATCAATACACTACTATATGTACAGGACTGTACTGCATTTCTGTATATTACACATATGCACATACACCATATATTAACACGCAATATATTTTACTGTATGTATATTATGTTTACTGTACCATACAATACTACAGTACAGTACATCTGTACCTATAATATTTGATACTGTACTGTGGTTCATCCTTGTTTAGTAAACATGACATAGTAAACTTGCATCTTATGTAAGTTCATTTGTATAACTCAATATTTCAATAATTATACACCATCTCAGTCCACATTAGGTTTAGCTTCTGAGAGACTACTGTATTACACATTAATATTCAAATGTAAAAAAAAATCTGAAGTAATTGAAATGCATTTTGTGATAGTAACATGATCTATCAGATTAAAACGAAATATTACAAACATTGGTGCATTAAAACATTTTCCGAGTAATTTTAGTACATAAAGTAATATAAATAACCACAATATAATATTATTTTAAGTATAAAACAAATTGAACAAAATATATCTGAACTTCGATTCGGGTTTAAGAATATTTCCTACATTCACTTTGCTCTCGCATCGGGTTGAAAAAGTTGACTTAACACACCCCTAGTAAATAGTGATCAGTCTGAATGGATGCTGGTCACATATCACTTAAACTATAGGTAAAAATAACAATACAAAAGGATAATTGTAATAGAGAAAAAATCAAATTACAGTTAATAAGGTGAACCACATATTTTAACAGTGACATCCTCCATGTGGACAAGCAAAACGCAGATGCAGTTTATGTCCGTGGTATGTGCTTGTACTACCAGGACAACGTCGACAGAGCCTTCAGCCACTTCCAGCACGTGCTGAGGTTGGCTCCAGACCACACCAAGGCAATAGATATTTACAAGGTAAGGGAATATTTTTATTACTCTCGATGTTCACATTATATCTCTGCTGAAGCACTTCACTCCAACCATATTAACTATGACCAAAGCACCCACAATTGTGACCACACTGTCTATGCAATAGAATACTTGATTCTATGTGATGAAAAGCTCAATGTTCAAATCTCAAACAGGAGTGTGGTTTTACACATGAGAGATATAACTTTTGTTTTCTCATTTCCTCTCCTAAATTATGCATTTTTTTAAGCTTTGCACACCCATGATGTCATATTTCATATGGCTAATACTTAGGACTAAATTATACCAAAGCACACAGTTTGGTCAAAGTTTTTAATTTGTTTCTATGTTTTTAGCGAGCTAAAGCCTTAAAACAGAAGAAAGAGGAAGGGAATGAGGCATTCAAGGCGTCCCGCTTGGCTGAAGCTTACAACTTGTACACAGAGGCCCTGCGTATCGACCCACACAATAGCTTGACAAATGCCAAACTCTATTTTAATAGAGCCACAGTCAGTTCCAAGGTATGCTTGACTCTTAAGTTTGGGGGGGATGTGAGTGTATTCATTAATTGCAAATAAATAATTACCTTTCTTTTAAAATTTAGATTTATTTGAAACTTGATAATGAAGTCTGACAATATTTGGTTTTAGTTAAATAAATGGGTCTAGTTGAAACACTGTAGAATAATTAACTAGTCATCTTCTCAAAATATCATATCCATAGTTCACTTTCTTCTTCTATTATCATCATAACTCTAAACAGTATCCAATTCAAAATTTGTAGAACAAAATAAGTAATTTATTTAATCTCAAACATATTTTAGGATCTAAGAGATTTAAATATTTGAGGTACCCATCTCTGAAAATAATGTAATTTAAGGATTAGGGACTCAAGCATTCATCATACTTCCATTTTCTGATAACTTTCACACAGTCTTATTCTTAAATATATTCCATTATCAAAAGTAGCTCAAATAATAACTATATAGGGCCTTTATGTCTTCTCAGTTAGGTCGTTTGAATGAGTCTGTGGCAGACTGCACACTTGCTCTGAAATTAGACGAAACCTACCTGAAAGCTTTGCTGCGCCGTGCCAAGTGCTACATGGACCTCAACGATTTTGATGAGGCTGTGCGAGACTACGAAAAAGCTCTGAAGATGGATAAGAGTAGAGGTGACTGTCATTGTTTCTATTTACGTAAATGATGGTTCATATTTGGAGGGCCTTTCAGCAGATTTAGCCAGAGTGATGCTGGAGTATAATTTCTTTTTAGATAAAAGATCAATAAACATAAAAAAAACACATTTAAAGACTACCTTTCACTGCCATAGGCAGCTTCTTCAATGTCAGGAAGAAACTCTTGCTTTTGATTAGACTGCTAAGATTTGGACGAATATTGAATGATGGAAATCAAATAGATAGTTGGCTTTATTAGATTTTTGATGGGAATTATTTTGATTGGTTCATTTCTTTTGAAAATGTTTTATATTATTTGCAGAGTGCAAAAAATACCTACTACTAATCATGTTTGGCAACTTTTCAATATTCTTTAAGTTTGAAACTGCAAAATGTTATCTAGGTTTGAAACCCCTAGAATGATATTGCATCTTGGGACTTTTTAAATGTTATTTAGGTTTTAAGGTTTGACACCCCTTTAATATCTATTCCCTACCTGGATCATTAAGAGACTGAAGCTGTATACTAATAAATGTTTAACCTTGTCAAGGTTACTACCACTCCACCTAACCCTATTTCCACACCCCAAAAAATGGTAGATTAGAATATATTTAGTGATGAGTAAGCAGTACCTGCTAGAACACGAAGCATGCTTTCTTTCCCGTCAGAAACTTTACAGGAAATAGCCACTCCCACCATACTTACGGGAAAGGATACATTCTCGACCTTTTCCCAAGCATTCGGGCTCTCGTACACCCCTACTTTCAACAGCTAATTTTGTTTTCCACAAAGGATTCCACTAAATAGATGGCAGCACTTGGACTAAATATACATATTTGCAGTCCAACAAAGAACAGTTCTTTATAAAACTGAAGAAGTTACTTGTGTTAGTGAAAGCTCATCTTTAAAAATGTGTTTATCTAAACAGCATCACTCAGGTAAGTGTGCTTATCATCATCATCAACAACTTTTTCCAGCCTGTGTCTGGATCAATTTAGTAAAATACCTACATCTTTTTTTTTCCTTCCACCCCTATTCCTCTCATTTGAACACTTTCTGTTATCTGCACCTCCCATCGATTTCTTGGCCTCCCCTTGCGGTCTTTTTCCCCACACAACTCTCCCTGCTATCCTCATCTCATTAAATCCTTTCTACTTCCACCTTTCTCCTTCCACCTTTCTCCTCAATCAGCTTCCAAGATATTTTGTATTTTGTAATTTTCTCAGCTCTACTCCATCCAACCTTGTAGCTTTATTAGGTTGTCCTTGTCATTACCATAACTTCACATTTTGCCATGCTAAATTTCATTCCACACTCTTTTAAGTTCGCATTCCATTCTTGTAGTTCTTCCTGTACTTCCTCTTCCTTATCCTCCTTCCCCCCCTCCCCCCCTTCCCCCCCTTCCCCCCATACCATCAAGTCATCATGGCTTTCATTATTCCTCCTTGAATTTTCCTGCCCATGGCTTTCATGTTTTACTCCCTAGTTTTCCTATCACTTTGTTCATGGCCATTTCCATTATTATTACATATAGTAAGCGTGCTTGTCATCCCTTCAAATTTAAACCATTATTTGACTTATCCATCATAGACTCTGCCTTAAAATATGAGTGAAGAATGACCCTGGGCACGGCCGATTCCTGGATAGCTCAGTGGTAAGAGCATTTGCGTACTAAGCCAAAGGTCCCGGATTCGATTCCCATGTCCAGGTGTCATTTTTCAATTTTCAGAATATGATATCTAGATGGAGTAATCCTCACTAAATGCATAAATTAATAGCATTGGCTATTTAATATTAATTTCTAATAGTTTTATTAATTGCCTTTATAGAAAATAAAAGGTTGCTGCAAGAAGCAAAACTTTGTTTGAAGAAATCCAAACGCAAAGACTACTACAAGATCCTGGGTATTGATAAGAATGCATCCACAGATGACATCAAGAAAGCTTACAGGAAGAGAGCACTGGTTCATCATCCTGGTAAGATATTTTGAAACCATTTCTATTTGTTACATTTTGACTCTTAGTTATCATTCCATTGGAGGTGTTTGAAGCTTAAAAACTTAGACCTGGTATAAAAAAAACAACTCCACTTAAAAAAATCTAGTTGCAATAATTATGAAGTTTTGGCAATAAAAAAAATCACAACATGCATTTCAATTATGTCAGATTTTTATCATATAAATACTAATTTGTAATGAAGATAAAATAAATTTGTTATTTTAGCTGTCATTATTATTTGCAAAGCTTTATAATTGTGGAAGCCGCCCCGAAGCCGGAATTATTTTTGAATCAAAGTCAAAGCTGAAATCTTTTTTTGAAGTCTAGTTTAAGTTTTGAAATCTTTCAAACCCCTATTAAAATTCAATTACCATATTTATCCGAATCATACGAGTGTTTTCCCCCAAATTTGTAGCTTCAAAATGGGGTCGTCTAAAAATTGCCGACTAGGGAATGGGCTAAGCCTACATCAAAAGTTAACATTTTACATGTCTACATCTTTATTTAATATTAATACGATAGTGCAGGGCTGCCTTTTTTTTAGAGATTTTATCCATTTTCGCAGATTTTAACGGTATAACACAGATCACAGAATATTTGGTTATTTCCACTGATTTTTAGGCTATTTTTTAGGTTATCGTTAAAAAATAACTACTTAGTTGTAGTTCGATACGATACTCGATAAACATAGTATCAACAGTTATTGCAATCATTGATACTACATGCTAAAAATATCGACACCACTCTTTAGTATTTAACACGGTTAACTCCACAAATGGGTTGGAGGATAGTGATAGGCATAATAAAATTTAATTTTATTTCGTTTTGCTGTTTTTGATTACTTTTTAAATTACTTGACTGCGATATTAAAAATTCAGCCATTCATAATCAAAATAGATTTTAAAACAAATAATGAATTATCAAATTGCTTCGTATTTAAGTCTTAAAACTTTGCTAGCTTAGCTAGTGCATATCAAGTAAGACGTGATGAGAAAACTCGAATCGATTTTAAACAAAGAATCGATAATATATAGAGTTTGCTAAACTATTTTTGCGATGCCAAACTTGATTTTTAATTCGTGAAACTCCACAAAATATCTAAGCTTTGAATAATATAAAGTAAAGTATTAGCTTTGATTAGATGTTACTAGGTCATCGGTTTCGTAATAAAAATAAAGATGCTTGTTTAATTCTCAATTATTTTTTACGCTTGGCTGTCATGGTGGCTGGATTTTACTCTAATTCATAGCAGATGTGATTATTGTTTAGATTTTTTGTAACATGTGACATGTGTTTATTTTCTCTTTATAAAAGCAACAGTTTGTTGTATATTTGTCCTTTAATTTATTCCTATATCTCTTTACTTAAATTATTTTATTTTCTCTATAACATTGTGAAAGTGAAAGTGTCACAATGATTAAATAAATACCACTTACAAAAAAACAATCCAGAACCACTAGGGGTCGTCTTGGATTCTGGTAAAGACTGCACTCAAAATTTTATTGTTTGCATATTTATTTTTAACAGCTTAAGATGGCAATTATTGACCAAAAATTAAGTATTTTAACTGTCATTATCTTTATTGGCCAAGCTTTATAATTGTTGAAGCTGATATTTGTTTCGAAGATTTTTACACCCCTTGGTTAAATCCTGTTCATGTGGCACATTTTTAACACTACACCCTCTCTTTGCCTCCAGATCAAACTATCCTTTAGGGCCATTAAACGAACCAAGCCGTTTATTATGTTAACTGATTTGTTTTGGTATCACAGATCGTCATGCAAGTGCATCAGATGTTGAAAAGAAGGAACAAGAGAAGAAATTCAAGGAACTAGGAGAGGCCTATGGTATTTTGTCTGACTCCAAGAAGCGGGCACGCTACGACAGTGGACAAGATCTTGAGGATATGGAAGGTGGCATGGGATGTGAGTTATCTAATATTGGTTCAATTAATTTTAATCTGATATTCACACTTAGAAAATATGTTAACCTTTTGAGAGTGTGAATATTGAATATAAGGGAATCTGTTTTAACTCTAGTATATTGCCAGTGGTTGTCTTTCTCTTTAGACATTTCAAAAAATATTAAGACTTTTAGTAATTCACTAATTAATAAAATCGTATTGTGTAAAATCCCTCTTTTAATTTCAAAGCTAGTCAAATAAAATATGAATCATTCTCTAAGCCGAATCTTAAATTCAAACATTTTAAAGAATGATGTAAAGTTGGTTTTAAAAAAAAAAATACATGTCTCCTAACTATATTACTTAAGGTATTAACTATAATGTGCACAATGTAATATTACAAAATGAGTAACATTTAATGCAAATTAATAATAATAAAATAGTAAGGGGGGAAAATTGAGTGAAATCCCACCTAAAGAGATAAAATAATTATCTGAGTAGAATCTGAAGTACAAAATTGACACCACCTTTTCTCTTTCTTTTTTCTTGTAGAGAGAAAGTCACACATGCATATTGAAAAACAGATAAAAAGTTTTGTACTCCAACAGTAGAGCCTTTATCAGAAGATAAAGGCAATAATAATAATAATAATAATAATATAAAAAACTTAATTTGTATGGGCACGGACATTGAATGTAAGAGAGACTAAGAAAGTGGAGGTTATGAGAATAAATTTTGTGAAACTTATGTACAAAATGTAAAGACTTTAACCACTTATAATATTTTACAGTGACATCAACATATTTATGCTCTTCCATGAAAATAATTATAACTTAGTAATATTCTTAATTTTCTGGGGGAGGGAGCTTCAGCCCCCAAAGACCTCCCTTACCGCGCCACTGTATGATTAATTTATTATAACATTCATATATTCAAATAAGTGCTAAATTACTATTCTGGGGCCGGGTTGTAAAGTTCATCTCTTAAATATAATTGGTTATGAACCACCAATAAGCAGTATTAAAGCTCTAAAACAATTTTTACTTGAAAAATTGAAGAAAAGAAAAATCTGAAGTCTTTAAATCCCTAATATCTCAAAGGATTTGAGGGCCCTCCCAAATAATTACGGTAGGATTTCGGCACTCAAGGTTCACTAATTTGCTTATGCCTACTTATTTTTTATCAATTACTCGGCATTGCTATGTTGCTAATGAAATGGCTTGGAAATGTTTAATAAAACGGTGTAGAAACACTGTACAATGATGTAAGGTAAGTGATAGTGAAGGAAATCAACCTGGATGGATAGTTAAGTTAGACCTAGATAGGAACAAACACACTACACTTTTCACATTTCTACAATTACACATTGTTTGAATTTTCGGAAATTATGAAGGGTATGAAAAAGGTATATTTTTGAAAACTCTAACATTATGTAACTGTGTTTGTTCCTTTCTAGGCCTAACCTAACTATCCTTTAAGATTGGCTTCTTCCTTCACTATCACTTTCTTTACAACATTGTACATTGTTTTCACACTGTCTTATTTATTATTCATCAATCTATGTTGTGTTGTATAATATGCAAGTAAGTACAGGAACGAGGGTATATTTATTTCTATATCTTTTTCGTGTAGCTTCTTCCATATAGCTAACAAAATGTGCCCAAAAAGTCAGAAGAGGATTTCCTTTGAGAGAGAACTTAATATACATTTGTATTTCAAGAATGTCTTCTACTTGGATCTGTTTATTTCTTCCAGGTGATGTTGATCCTAATAATGTGTTCCAAACTTTCTTTGCTGACCCTGGAGCCGGCGGTCAGTTCAGCTTCTCGTCTGGTGGATTCCCTGCTGGTTTCACTTTCCAATTTGGTTAAACCTGTTCCCTTGGGGCCTTTGTAACATTCCACCCTCTCTCTGCCCCCAGATTAAACTACCCTTTAGAGTCGTTACAAACTAAGGAGTATATTATGTTGACTGATTAGTGTCTAGTGATTTGACATTGTTATAGTCAGAACTGTGTGACATGACTTATTCCTTAGAAATAAACTTTGGCAATCTCCTTATATGTCATGTACAGATAGATATATGTATATATTATTTTCCATGAATTGTTAAAATTTTGATCTAAATTGGTTGGTATATATACCATTTCTACTGCAAATTGCTAAGTATAATGTTAAATCAATTAGAATGGTTTTCTTAATTACTCCTGATGTTATTTTCCAAATAAACACTTGCGTTTCTTGTTTATTAGCATTTTAAATAGTTTTATTTGACTTAGCTGAAGCATAGTAAACTACTTCTCGTTGCCAAAATATATCTTATAAACAATCTCGTTTGCCCATTCATCGAAACAGATGGTCTTTATCTTGTATTAATCCAAAGTCGACCTACTAGTTGATGAAAATCTAATTTATTATTTTGTAATATATTTCTCCTAGTGTTTTGTAAGGTTTTTTGTAACAAGTGTTAGCAACTTACATTTGTGTCCCCAGCATATGTGTGCATAATATATATTGTGGTAGAGGATTAGTGTAGCGCTCTTGTAGTAACTGATATCTGCTCTAGTGTAATATCTGTATGTATTACATACATTAATTAAGGTGGCACATGGGTTATTCATTTACATTTATTATATATACCCATTATTTGATTGAGTTTGTTTTAAGTTAAATTTGTTAAAAATAAACACCTGGACGTGGGGATTGAACCTGGGACTTTTGGCCTAGTGAGCCAATGGATTCGTCCCCTATTCAAAATCATTTCTTCTCACATAGCTTAAGGTAGATCAGCTTTTAACTATGAGTGAAGAATGACCTTGAGCATGGGATGAATACTGGATTACTTATTGGCGGAGCAATGTTGCACTAAGCCAAAGGTTCTGGACTCAATTCCCGTCTCCATGTGTTAATTTTCAGCTAATTTAAAATAAATTGAAATGTGGTTTTCGTTATACGGACAGTGCGGTAATTATGATGATTTTAAATCTGATGATTTTTTTCTACTTTTGTTTAGTTTATTATTTTTTCTAAGGATGTCAACTCGATACCTTGATACCATTATTCTTACGAATGTCAAAAGAACCAATAATTTGTCATAATATCAAGATTTTTATCTCTGAAATTCCAGTAAATGAATGTTCTGGTATTTTAAAACTAAATACCAAATAAAATATCCATTGTTGATTAATTTTTCCTTGTGACCATCATAAGTTATTTTGCAATTTAATTTTACTACCAGCAAGTTTTAAATTTTCTCAATATGGCCTTTGTGCTCAAATCACTCATGGCTGTTTTGTTTAACGATCTTTTCACTATCTACACTCTAGGTTTTGTTCCACCCAACCACACGTGTTATATATGTAATTAAATAACATATTTTTAATGTGAAGTTTTATGCATGGATATTGGTTGAAATGGTAAATGTTGAGGTCTTGAGAATTGATATAAAAATATAGGAATTGTGACGTCTCTAGTTTTATGAAAAATATAACTTGCTTTTAAAATTAAATAATGACCATCATACCAAAAAGTCTACTGTGTATACATAAAATTGGGATTGGTGTTGGTTAATTTTTTACACACTTTTATCTTTATATCAAAGTTGAACTGCTGGTTTGGAAGAAAAGAAACTCAATCTATTCCTAACTATGTAAATGCCATGAAATGTGTTAATGATTTTTGAGAAATTATGCCAATTTCAAAATCTGAAAGCTAATTTGGGTGAAATTTTTGTCGATGTTGACTAATCAGTAATTGTTTGTATTTTAAAGATTCTGCAAGAAACTTAATGTATAACAGTACTTCCATACTCACATATTAAGAAGGAAGCTTTTATTAATATCACAAAAAAAAAAATTAATTTCTCATGACAAATATATCATAAAGTATAATTTGTGTCTTACTCTTATCAACTGTTTCCAACCTGTGGCTGGATCATTTGAGTAAAAATTACTCTTGTAATTTTCCCAATTTAGTTTTTTATTCATCACAATAAAATATATAACTTAAATTTTATGTTGATTGTTTTCAGTGGTTCACCTAATTTCCAGAACTTGCATTCAGTTGGTTAAATTATCAATCGAGGTAATAAATGATTGGTTCACCAGGTTTATGTAAAATATTTATGAAATCTTACACTGTACAGTTGGGTGGAAATAAACATTTAAAATTATGAAAAATGATCTGAAGTAACACCTAACTCAGATAAACAACATTTTTGATCATTCATACATGAAATGTAGCAAAAATATGGCTGGGTTAAAACTACATACATAAGTAGCCACATCATTTTAACTTGAACTTGATGTTTCATTTCAAGAAAACTGTGGCGGCTGAGGACTTTAAATTTCCTGCTTGTGATGAATAGATTTTGTTTTACAACTTAACAATGACAATCAATAAAAGAGCATGGATGATTCGGTGTATGAATGTTGTTGAATCAAAGGGGCAATGCAAGTTTAGGGAAGTGTGGAGAAAGTTATTGAGGATGGAGAAAGTACCGAGTTGTTTTTTGAGTTATTAGTGTCGTTTCTTGCCTAACCCCTTAGTGAACGATATGATTAGGTGTGTTATGTGTAATTCAAAGCAATTTGTTTTCTTTGTGACTTGCTTCAGTGGCCGTAATGGCCTAACACGCTACTCCCTGAGTAGATTAGACTGTCGATGACAGGAAGATTGAGGTTCGAATCTGTCAGGTGTACTGAGGGTGGTATTTTCAAAATGGTTTTCAATTTGCCCTCCACACAAATGTGGGTACACTTCCTCTAAATACAACCATCCTAATCCCTAAAACCATTAGCGTCATTAGTACATAAGTGTATAACCTGAACGAGTAGTAAGACATGGCGCTATAAACAAAAGGTTTTTGGGGGCTAGCAACACCCGTGTAATCTTTGTTTACCATGATAAATAGCAAGCTTATTTTGCTTGATTTCAGGTTATAAGATAGGACCCCACTGTAATCACTTCAAGGTGAGGCTGACATCTTAAGATAAATGGATTTTACATAATAATAGAGAAAGATGCGTGTATATTTTGAATTGTAGCGAGATAATCAACGTATAAATTACCCAAATGAAAAGGTTTCTGTATTCTTTTTTTCCTCCCATATATATATATAAAAATCTGGACACTTGTTACAAAGGAGTATACTAGTACTTTGTATTGACTGTTTCGTGAAGTAGAAGTGATTGTGTTAGCCATGACTTGAATTATTTACTAAACAGAAGGCTTGCTTTAATTTATGTATAGACTATATAATATACTGTATTAGAAAAAACTATTATTAGATTTAAGTCAAATCATGTATGAATAATACTCTCCTAAAGGTTGTAATAACTAATAATTATTGTGGTCAAGTTAAACATTACATTTAAATAAATCGGTTGAATCCTATTTCTCGAATCCAAATCTTAAGTTTTCTTTTGAATCTTTAATCCAAATTCGAATATTTGAGCCTTTAAAATGTATAACCTTAATTAATATATAATAAAACAGTGTAGAAACACTACAGTAATGTAAAGTTAGGTAATAGTAAAGGAAGTCAACCAGAAAGGGTATTTAGGTTAGGCCTAGACAAAAACAAACACACTTCTTTCTTCATTTCTTCTATCACTTTTCACACTTCCACAATAACACACTGTTTTAATTATTGGAAACATTTCTATTTCATTTAAAGAGAAATAAAAAAACATAGATTTTGAGCATCCCATCTTTATATTCAACATCAAATGTTGATTGATTTTCATATCTAACTTAACTTCAATAAAATGTACAATTTCAGCAGGTAAAGCTTAATTTTTAGATAACGAAACTAAATGATTTGGTTCAATATAATGTACACTATCAGTTTAAATAAATTAGAAAATAAGTGTATACATGACTTTGTTTCATCAGACTTAAATTTTTTTGGAGACTCTATCAAAGTACCTGAAACAGATAAATATTTAGAAATCAACTCGACATTAAGCTGTATGATTGATAACTCTTAAAACTCTGACAAACACTTTGAATATTTGTAACTAGAATAATTTAAGTTAAATAATAGAGGTGTGTGAAGTCCACGTAAGTGAACTTGCATCAAATGTATGAAATATTCTTGAAGCTGAATCTAAACTTTAATATTTTAATTTTTTTGAAAAAATATATTCTGGTTGTTTATATAACCTAATACAAGGGATGTGCGAGAACCATTTTTTCAATTAGAGACGATCTTGAGGCGGGAATATAAAAAAGATTCGAGAGACAAGAAGAGAAAACTTACTTTAAAAGTACAAAAAACTTAAATTATGCTTATTAAAGTAAATATATAGTTTATAGAGTCCCTTTTTGACAATTGAGCTTGCTTTATATTGTCTTGTAGATCATTCAAACACTCAACTCATACACATTTTAAATGTAATTAATAAACTAGTGATAGGTAGTTAAAATGAACACCATATATAATTTAATTTTGAAGTGTAAAAGATTTCTTAATAAAGGTGTTTTTTGGGGGGTACGGGGGAATGCAGCCTACTTTTGGGTTATTACAGTATTATTGGAAATAATACGTTCCCGGTTTGGTTTTTTAGTTTCTTAAGGCCATTATTTGATTTTTTTTATCCCTTGAATGAGAACCACTTTTAACTTTCAAGACAAGATCAAGATATTTTTGTTTTCTTGAATTTTCTGGTCGCACATCCTTAATACACTAAAATCATATAAAAAAGTTTTATTGCACATCTTTATCAACCGGTTCCAGTCTGTGGCTGGGTCACTTTAGGAAAATTTCTCCATCTTCCTCTATCCTTACATCATTCTTCTTTTTTAATCACTTCCATTCTACTCTCACTTTCACTCCTTTTTTTTCCGCTCTTATCTCCTTGGTCTCACTTGCTGGTTTTTTTTCAACATTTCATCTCCATAATTCTATTTGGTATTTTTCTTTTTCTATCTTCATTACATGACCATAGCATCTCAGACAGGCTTCCTCTACAATCTCATTCACTTCCTCTACTCTTGCTCTTTTCACTTTATTTTCTTGGGTGTTTTTTTGTTTGCTTCGGCCACCAGCTTACCAGCCCTATCATGGCTTAAGATTAGTAGCGGGGCTTCCACTTACAGGTATGCTAAACTTTTTATTGAATTGCACAATGGTAATATTTATTCTAATCTGATGAATCAAGTTACTAGAAACAACATGCAAAATCAATTACTTTAGATTTTTTCATGTAAATATTAATCTGTAGTCTATACAACAGCTTAAAAAAGCAATAAATGAACAAAATTTGAGCATTTTATCTGTTAAGTTTTTTACTGATATTTATTTCGAAGCCAAATTGGTTTCCAAGCAATTCACACATCACTAAATATACTAAATGTGAAATTTTGCATATAGTGATTTTCTTTTACCCGCTTCAGTGTCCGCATGGTCTGATGCGCTACTTTTGCAGTATACTAGACTGCCGATGACTGGGAGATCAAGTTTTAAATCCTGGTCGAGTGTACTCAGTGATTTAAAAAAAAAATTCCACTCTCACTCACTAAAATGCAGTTACACTTCATATAAAAATAAGCTTCCTCATCCCTAAAACAATTAGCTTAATTAGTACACAAGCATATAACCCAAATGGATAGCATGAGGCGATGCTAAAAGTATTTTTCAAGTGTATCAATCATGTTCTTCTGTTCTGCTCTCAATGTCTACTGAACTCGGCCAATTAGTGCTCTCATTTGATTTGTTTGAAATAATTTTATGAGGTTTCCACATATTGAAAATCTAGCACAGTGTTACATTCGTAGCCACTTATATATATATATATATATATTGTCCAATATAATGGGACAAACACAATCGCCACAGTTCAGACAATTGATTCACCACTTGATTGAATATAGATTCATATCATAACAAAATAAAATTAGCTACAATTTTTATTCTCTATAGCAACTTATGTATTTAATGTGTGCGCGTATGTGTACCACCTTACCTCCTAGTGGTGGTGACACAATCAGCAATATATTAGCTGATAAGCCAGCCTCTAAAGTAGGGATACTGGTTTGTAGGACTAGTGCAAGTGCACTCAGGGTGAGATTGAGCAAGGGTTGTACTTGTGCTAGACTGGCTAAAATATGCTAACACCATCAGTATAGCGTCTTTACCATAAGCAACGAATACTGTCAGAGGTATGATTAATGCTAGTAGCCTGGTCTGCTATAAAATGATTACTAAAAGAAACTGTACAATATTGACCTTGGATGACCAAAGCTATGATGGGCAGCTGAGGATAAAACTGAACATCCCATCTCTTAACAATCTGGTGAGATATTAAATCATACATATTATTGTTAAATAAGCTAAGATTATGATGTTGATTAAAAGGATTTACTCATTAAAAAAACAAGAGTTTTGGACCTTACAGTAGCCCCATGGCTTCTTTGGTGCTGACTGACAGCTCCCAGCTAACTTCTGACAGTCAAAATTTAGGTATATACCTAAGTTTTGACCGCCAGAAGTGACAGCTGCTAAACACATGTTTTTGCAGATCATATGGTTCGGCGTAGGGATACATAATTTGGTCTGGTAACTTTTCAAATCTATTAGCTGTCAAGTCAGCACCAAAGAAACCATGGAGCTACTGTAGTCGTATAAGTCTGCATGCATTTAATGTAAGTTCTTCAACTTGTTTATACAAAAATAGTTCACCTTGTAAAGTTTAGTGGTAAAGTAATCTATGGTGATTATAAACTATTTAAATATATATCTTCATTCAGGGGCATTGTACGAAATATATTTCCAATTCTTAGCATTTCAAAATTAGTAAAATTCCCAAATATCAAAGGAGAGTACAAGAAGGGCAATGTTAGGAGGGAGGATCCCAAAATTTTCCTTAAATTTGGGGTGATAATCAAGCCTTGAACCAAGCTTTTAGACAATTGTATTTTTAAATTTATTTATTTATTTGTTCAAACTGGATTTGTAAAGCTACAAGGCTTTTTCACTGCATAAGGAAATAACTTGAATTATTATTTATTTCTATTTTCCTGCATCTGAGCTAAATTTCCAATTGAGCTTTTAATATATTTATTTATATTTGCAGATAAATCATGTATTTTAGATTAAAAAATTTAACTCAACTTTATTACAGCGGTTTCCAACAATTTGTAGTTTATGATCACAACTTTTCTCTCTGTGGCTATCGCTACCCTTTGATAACTTAAAAGTGTTCAGATCCTAGTTTTTAAGTTCTTTCACTGTGTATCACTACCAGCCCGGACTATCTACAGTTAACTACACCAGTGAAATAGGTAAAACTTAGAGGAAATGTACCCTTATTTGCTTGGAGAAATATTAGGATAAGCTACCCTGGTCAGAATTAAAATCCTTACTTCACCTTCACTAACAAACCAAACCAAAAGAGCGTGACATTAAACCTGCATGTCCACTAATGCTTCTTTTAATTATTATAAATTGCTTATAATAATGATTATATGAGAGATAATTTTATATTATGTTAGCAGCATTGTAAGGCTGCCACAGTAAACAAGTCAGCAAGAAGCTATCAGAATGGAATAGCCGGAAGGAACCTAAGCAGTAACTATGTTGTTTTTAGCACTTTAACAACTTACATGTCTATTAGAATTACGCATCTTTATATAATCATAAAATAATTAAAAAAGTAAATTTAAAGCTAAAACCTCTATATTGTGACCTCACCCAAAACACGCTGCGGACCCCAGGTTGGAAACTGCTGCTTATTAACACACAAGCAATATTTAACTAGTTATCTCCCTGAGATGTAGAACTTGCTTGTCACTTTATCAAAAAATTAGCAATTTGGCCATGTTTATTTTAAAAAAAAAATCAACCATAAAATAAAGCAACAAAAAATTGAATTTATTCATATTCCTACAGTATTTTTATAACTGTCTACCAATGTTCTGCTTCAAAACCGCATGAAAGTTTCCATAAAATGTTAATACTGGTATGTCAAACTATTCAAGACATACTGTAATTTAGTGCATGATGGTGAAGGGGCTTCCCCTGAAATTATATTAAATAATTTATGGCAAATTCAAAATCAGCACTCTAAACAACATGGTTATATGAAATTTCATGCAAATCCAACACTAAATAATGAATTTAAAAATGTATCCCAAATTTTAAAATGTTAAAAGAGTGAAAAAAACAACTTATTTTTTGATTAATGTAGTCTGCTTCAAATGCAAATGAAAAATTATAAGAGTTGTAACAATTTAACACAGCCCTATCACTCCTCTTCCTTCATTGTTGCTTCGAGCCTATTTAAACTGCTTTTATGAAAGATTATTTTAATTAACACTGAAATAAGATACATCAGTTCAATTCAAACTAGTATGGATGCTTGCTAGAAAAGTTAGTTTGTATTTCAGAAGTCAAACATTACACACTAACTTCAATGTCCTAATTTCATGAGGAATGCCAGGCCTCCACCGTGGTTCGGATTCCACGTTAAACTGTAGGTCCTCCATTTCATCTCACAATCACCCTACCATTAAACATTAGCGTAAGTGCATATAACCCGAACGGGTAGTAAGATGCGGTGCTAATAATAATAATAATAATAATAATAATAATTTCATGAGTCGGCGCTTTCGATAAGAACACAATAGAATGTTGCATAACATTCACTGCATTTATGCCTTCAAAATTTAATAAGGCCCTAATTAAGGCATTGGCTGTACAACATTTGATCATTTTGAACCATAAAACTGCGACAGTCTAGCAGACCTCTATTTGGAATTAACTCTTGCTTATAGTGTACATACAATCAATGGTCAGGCCTGATGAAGCCTGTTATTAACATATTTTAGTGTAAGAATTTTTTTGTGTGCTTTAGTTCATAAGAATCTTGCATATTTACTTAATATAATTGATATGTAGGAAATAAAACTGCAATTATTTTTGCAAAAAAGGTAATTAATGTGAGACACAAACCTTTAAACTCTTCTGTGATCCGTTTTTGATGGAATATTTTGAAACCTGCAATCATAGTAATTTTGTTAAAGCTCAATTGGCAAGTGGATTTTTCCAATTAAAGTGACTTTTTTATATTTATAATACTTTAAAGTAAAATATATTATAACTAAATTTAAAAAACCCAAAGTTAAAGTAAAATGTCATTGTTCATTATATATAGGATTACGAGAGAAAAATATTAAAGCATGAAAATGAGATTCATGACAGGTAAAATAAATACCAGTACCTTATAAGAATAAAAAAAAATGGATAAAGATGTTTTACAATATAAATATATATACTTTAGCTGAAACAATAATTACTGTGCATATTTTTATAGGTGAGAGAGTTTAATTTTTAATGAAGAAATCAAAATATGCGACCCCCTCCAGTGGCCGCAGGTTTAAGGTGTCTATCTTGTGTTAAGACTAGACTGCTGATGACAAAGAAATAGAGGTTTGAATTCCTGTTGGGTGTACTGAGAGTGGTCTACATTAAATGATTTTCCACACTCCATCCTTATGAATTCGGGCACACTTCCTCTTAATTCAACCTTCCATATTCCTAGCTCATTCACCTAATTAGTACATAGGCATATAATCTGAAAAGGTAAGATACAGTGCTGAAAAAAAACCCATTTAAAAACTCATCTAACTAATCCTAACATGACCTTGAACTATCGAATAGATACGGTCTTGTGTAAGGGGAAATATAGCGTAAATACGTAAATCATAACCAGAACCTTGATGACTTTAAAATTGTTGAAAAAAATTACAGTAAATTACATAAAAATATGAACAAAAACTTGCAATGAACATACATGTCTGAATCAAACATTTGCTTTACAAATATAAACTAAACATATATAAAGGCAATAAAAATCCTTTAAACTAAGGATCTGACTCAAAGACGAAAGTTATTCTTTACCAGTACAACACTTTTTGCCTCTGAAATGTGGTTTTTCTAACCATGTAAGTAAAGTAAAATTAATATGAAACTTATAAATCTTATCATTCTGACAACTGTGTGGTGAAAAATCTTATGTTTTGAGTATTCATGAATTTACAAAACATTGATGGTATAATTATAAGCGGTTTCTATCCTTTAGAAAAATGCCTCCATCTTCCTTCTTTAATCACTTCCATTTTTCTCTTCTCACTTGCACACTTTGTTATCTGCTCCCATCTAGTTCTTGGTTTCCCTTGTGATATTTTTTGCACATACTTTATATCCCCTCCTTTTCCATCCTCATTACATGCCCATACCATCTCAGTCTTGCGTCCCCTCCTATTTCATGTACTCCCTGTACCCCAACTCTTTCCCGGATAACTTCCCTATACATAAATTCCTAAAAATGACACAAACCAAGAAAATGTGACCTACAAAACCATAATAATTTATAAAATATAAATATCCTCAACCAGAAAACCACGAAGAGTTTGTGTATGCATGAGCATTGTTTGTGATGTACCATAAATAATACTTAGCACCGCGTCTTACTAGCCGTTTGGGTTATACGCTTAAATACTAATTACACTAATGGGCTAGGAATTGGGAAGGTTGAATGTAGAGGAAGTGAGCCCTCTTTTATGGGGAGGGAGAGTGGAAAACCACCCCCAGTACACCTGAGCAAGATTCGAACTGTTATCTTCTCGTCCTCGGCAGTCTAGCTACACACGAAATCAGCGCGTTAGCTAACTACGCCACCGAGGCGGGTTGTACCACAAAGAAAGATGATAATTTTAAGATCCAGATTCCTGTAATAACTTTTGTGTCCAAAGTTAAGGTTTGCTTACGAAAAGGAAAGTTTTTGTGAATTTATAAAGTTGACAATATACACACACAGGCCAGTTTCATAGTCAGAATTAGTATACCTCAAATCCTGTGTAATACTAAACACAAGATTACGCCTATCTATAGCAGAATGGAATGGGCCGGTTTCATATGTGAAGCTGGCCCATTCCATTCGAGTTAAGGTGGGTGTGATCTTGTATTCAGTATAGCACCGCACTCGAGGCGTACTAAGTATGACTATGAAACTGGCCCATGGTGTGCGCTTGAATACTAAACTTTCACTCACTCAGTTTCAGTCTTGCATATATTTCAGGGTCATAACTAAATCTGCTCTTTTAGAGTTAGTCATCTTTAAAAGCACCATTCAACAATAATGTCCACAGCTAAGATTTAGAATTAAATTTTCAATTTATTTTAAATCTCTCAAAAATTTGGCACTAGTCACATTCAAATAGTTATATAAGTAATTTATCTCACCTCTTCATTTTCAAAAATGGCAATTTAGTTTTGGGACTAGGATCTTTCTTCTTTCTTAGTACATATCTCCTGCGAAATATTTTCTTTTCCTCACGAGGAAACTCTTGATGACCCCAGACATTCCGCTCTTTTGCCCAAATACGTTGATACTCGTTGGATAGTAGGTAGAACATGTTAGGTTTCCCCTCCTTAATCAGAAATAAAGCTAATTTCATCAAGATAGAATTCACACTTAATTAAAATAGGCCTACCCTTTATTGTAAAAGGTATGCCTTTAGATTTTGCATCAGTCCTTTTGGGTTATCTGTATTTTCTCAGTATATTTAGTACCCTTCCGGGAAATATGCATATTATAATTATGCTAATAGCGTAAAGATAATGAAGGCAGAATTTACAGCAAATGTACCAACATTTTGGGGAAGAAGAGTAGGAAACCATTTAGGGTAGACCACCTTCAATACATCTGACTGGGATTTGAACCTTAACCTCCCTGCCACACACAAGTCAATACTAAATGAACATGACATTAACCTGCATTCTCACCCAGCGTGGGTGACATTTATAGCTTGATTTTGATAGGAAGAACAGTTTAAAAAATGCAAACATTTATTTGTGGTCAACATTAATAACATTTTACCATATTATTCATGCCTGTGTTATTTAATATATGTTGTTCAAAAGTGACAGCTGCAGATAATATGACTTGATGTATGAATATATTGAAATTATTTTAGTAATATCTTTTGTAACTAGCTACACTATTACAAGGTGTGATGTGCACCCATTGTCACAAATGAAACAACTACATGGACATTAAATGTAAGAGAGACTAGGATAGTGGAGGATATGGGAATGCAGTTTGTGAGGAGCATGTTAGCTGCCACGAGGAAAAACAAGATTGTAACCTTGTTACAACATGACATAGAAGTTGTATCACTCACTAAGCCAGCCCCAGTTGACTCGTTCCGACTCGTCTACAATAAACCCGAGATGCACTCCTCTACAAAATCCAACATTCAACTGAGCCGGAGCTCGAGGCTCGCTGCTGGCCTTGTTGGGAGAGCCCCATCCCCCCCTTCCCTTATTTCAAGTGAAGAAACAGACAAGCGAACATCGATGAGCGTGAGCTGCGCGCGCTGCCAGGCGCGTTCTAAAACTTTTATGAACTGTATTTGTGCTTGTGACCAATGCTCGTAGGCTCTCGAGATTGTTCTCGAACACCCCCCCCCCTTTATTATGCGCACTGAGAACAAATGATTACCGTAGGGTATTTAATGCTCGGAGTCCAGAGTAAAAAGACACATTACTCTCTGGGCTTACAAGGTAAATAGCCTAACTATTATGTAGGCTCGTCACTCTTTTCTAAATTCACGTTGGCTTTAAAACTTCTATCTTTCAAAATTCAATGTCTCGGATTTTAGTATATTTATATATAGCTACGATTAATATTTATATTGCTACGATCAGATATTTTGGTCCTTTCCCATAAGGCAATGTTAACTTGGGGAAAACATTTGTCTCCATTATTATTATTTGTAACTTGAATTTCCGTATCACGGAAAGTTTTGTGATTTGGCATAACTAACCTGGGAAAGCTACGTTATGTTAACTTTATTTTTGGCCATCAGGATCTATTTAGAAGGGTAGGGATAGTTTGCATTTGCCGCTTTGTTTTTCCTTTCATGTTAGTTAAATGTGGGGCCGCGAGCCGGCGGAGAGATTACTTCTTGTACGGACACTTTGTTGGTTGTTAAAGTTAGGATAAGTTATTGTTGTTGCTTTGCTTGTGTCTATATTTATATGGTTATTAAATGTGGGGGCCGCGGGCCCAGTAATTATATCCACGGAGGGCTTTGTTATTAAATCATTTAGGTATTCTTACTTGATTTTGAACTTTGTATTTTGTCAGATATTATATTAATGCGTCTATCATTGTTTAGGTTAGGTACTTGAGCTCCTAACTCACTTAATGTTTTGGATTTTGGGCAGGTGTTAGCTCTCTGCCTATGATGTTGAAAGACATTTATTATAGTGTAACAGGAGACCAATTCATTAGATTTTTGTTGACAGTCTCTGATGACGACATTTTGGGACGCCTAAGATTAAGGAGCCGCCTGTTTGTTATTATTTTAGTGCCCATCTGGCCTTGGCGGTAACCCTTATCTTATAGCCCAGCTGGCTTATGTCCTTGCTTAACGCTATAACTCTTATGTGCCACTCCCCCATTGAGCTGAATCATGTTTTTATTTATTATTATTATTATTATTTAGCACCGCGTCTTACTAACCGTTCGGGTTATACGCTTTAAGTACTAATTACGCTAATGGATTGGGAATTGGAAAGATCGAATTAGATGAAGTGAGCCCGCATTTGCGTGGAGGGAGAGTGGAAAGCCATTTAGGAAAAACCACCCCCAGTTCACCCGACCGAGATTCGAACTTCGATCTCCCCGTCGTCGGCGGTCGAGCTCAACACGACTAGCGCGTTAGCCAACTACGCCACCGAGGCGGGTCTGTATCATGTTATTCTGGAAATAAATTATAACTCTCTTGTGCTTACTTGCCTCTGTGTGTTATTTGTGTGGGATAAGGTTGGGGGTAGGTCACAAGATTAGGAATTAAGTTATCCACGAAAGAGTGTAGAGGAAGCAAGGCTGAAATGGTATGGGATGTAATGAGGATGAAGAAGATGCTAAAGAAAATTATAGAAATGAAGTATGTAGAAAAAAACCACAAGAGAGGCCAAGAAAAGAATGGGAGGAACCGATAGCAAAAAAGTGTGCAAATGAGAGGAGAAGAATGGTGGAATAATAGAGGAAGATAAAGGCAATTTACTATACTAACCCGGCCACAGGCTGGAAACAGTTAATGATGATGACGATGATGGAAAAATTGAAGTAACTAGCGTTTTATGTGCTTTCTACCAAAATAATACTATAGTTACACTGATATGTCCAGGAATGATAAGATAGAATTTAGAGGAAATGTACACCGCTACTCGTATGACGAGTAGGAAACCGTCAAGGGAGAACCACCCTTTTTACATTTGGTTTGGGTTTCGAACTTGGACCTTCTCATCAAGGGCAATCCAATCTTTTATGAGACTGGTGCCTTGGACTGTACAGTGTACAACCTCCAACGTGTTTTTTAAGTGTAACTCATATACAGTAGACCCATGACTTCTTTGGTGCTGACTGACAGCTTTGAAAAGTTACCAGACCAAATAATGTATCCCTACGCCGAACCACATAATCTACAAAAACATGTGTTTAGCAGCTGTCACTTCTGACAGTCAAATTTTTCGTATATACCTAAATGTTGACGGTCAGAAATCAGCTGTGAGCTGTCAGTCAGCACCTAAGAAGCCATGGGGCTACTGTACCTCTATTCACTCCCATCTAACATAAATAAATATCTTCTGGCTTTTAAATGTTGGTAATTATTCTATTTAACCTCTAAATCCATGTTTTAATTTGTAATTACAACAGTAGATGCCCTCCATTCTCTAGCTTTACTTTCTTTAGGAATTAAGGTTGACGGACATCAGATTTATTTGCCAATTGATAACGATTTCTTGTAATAGGATAGTATTGTATCATTATTATTATTAGCACCGCGTCTTACTACCCGTTCGGGTTATACGCACTTACGCTAATGTGTAATGGTAGGGTGATTGTGAGATGAAATGGAGGACCTACAGTTTAACGTGGAATCCGAACCACGGGGGAGGCCTGTAATTCCTCACATTCACAAGATGTTTTGTCAGAGGTGAAGGAAGGGTTTTGTAATCAGATAAATCTGTGCCGGGACCGAGGATTGAACCCCGGCTGCCAGCACAGAAGTCTGACACCTTACCCCTAGACCACCAGGTCACCAGTATTGTATTAAATCAACAGATAAAACCATATACTATAAATTATTATAAAAACTTTAAGATACAAAGGATTCAACATTGTGCAGCGATAAATGTCGTGATGTAATCTTCTCAGTCATAAAACTTTTGTTTTGTTTGTTTTTGGCTTATTGATACACACTTGATTCCCTACAACTTGACCTGCTACATTTATAACCAACTACGGTCTCGCTCGCTTCTGTGGCTGCGTGGTACTCTCGCATTAGGTTAGATAGACTGTTGATGACGGGAAGATCAAGGTTCGAATCTCGGTCGGGTGTATAGAGGGTAGTTTTTACTAAATTATTATTATTAGAACCGCGTCTTACTACCCGTTAGGGTTATACGCACTTACGCTAATCTATAATGGTAGCGTGCTTGTGAGATGAAATGGAGGGCCTACATGTTTAACATGGAATCCGAACCACGGTGGAGGCCTGGCATTCCTCACATTCACAAGTTGTGATTAATATACGTCTTGTCAGAGGTGAGGGAAGGGTTTGGTAGTCAGATAAATCTGTGCCGGGACCGAGGATTGAACCCCGTATTCCCAGCACGTAAGTCCGACACCTTACCCCTAGACCATTAGGTCACCTTTTTCCTAAATTGTTTTGCATACAAATGTGGGTACATTTCCTATAAATATAACCTTCCTCATCCCTAAAACCATTGGTGTAATTAGTGCATAAGCGTATAACCCGAACGGATAGCAATACGTGGTGCTAAAAAAACTACGTTTAAAAAAATAAAAATTTAGCATATGTCATTGGGGTTTGTCGGCTTGATATTCCTGGTATTCTGCTGATATTAGCGGGTATGTAACCACCTTCTTGTAGGTGCGGTTACTTCGGCCAGATGATATGTTGTTGATGATGCTGATGATCCGGTACTAGTATTAAACCTATCTTAAACCTAACTATCCAAACCATGGCAACCATAGGAACATTATTTTCTCCTTCAAGAAAAAACAACAACATTATGGTACCGGCAGAAATCAAACACAGGACCTCTTAGATTACTAGCCAGGAATGCTTGGCAACTAGACAAAGGAGGCTGCCTCTAACCTTCTCATATGATGGAACAAAAGGTAAGAAGTTTTTTTTCCCAAGAAGAATGTTGTCGAAAGGTTTTACAAGTGGTGTTGGCTCCCACTGTAATAGATTCTTTTTCGGCTGTGACATTTCTTCTGAATAATCTGTAATCACATGAGTTAGAAAACAATTCAAGCTCACCAACATTACTTATTAAATTACTCTATGACGTTTGGAACTTAAAAGTTCATTGCCACACTTAAAAAGTGCGCCATATATCTGTACTTTTTTTTTTCTGTTCCAGTTATGTACCAATTACACTAATTTGTTAGGGATTGAGAAGGTTGAATTAGAAGGAAGTGTACCCGCATTTGCGTGAAGGTAAAGTGGAAAACCATTCAGGAAAAAGCACCCAACCAGGATCGAACCCCGATGGCTTCGGAAGTTTAGTTTATTGCGAGAGTATCGCCTTAGACCATGCGTCCGCCAAGGCGTGCTATCTGTATCTTTAGCTAGTTCTATCCAGTCCACCTCATTACACCCTATCTCTATCAGGTCCATTCTAATGTTAATTCTCCCAACTGCGTCTAGATTTTCCCGATGGTATCTTCTCATTGGGTTTGCTAGTAAATACTCTGAACACGCTACTGCCCTTCAGTAAACTACCCTTAAATCTAGGATTAGATATCTAATTTCAAACACCCCTCGGGGGGACCTTATGAAAAGCCCAGATACCTAGTTTCAGCCCAATCGGTAAGATAGCTTCGGTTCTAGACCGAGCTACTTACCGACAAACAAATGGCATTGAGAAAACAATTTTTTTTTGTTTCAGGGGGTCATGAAACGTCAAAATTTATTAAAATCTTGAGTTCGATTTTTTTGACGATCATAATAATTTATCTACGGTTGTCAAGATAAAGTAAAAATGAGATTAAACTTTGAACACTATGGGGAACATTATGGAGTACTACTACTACTACTACTACTACTACTACTACTACTACTACTACTACTACTACTACTACTGCTACTTCTACCACAACAACTACTACTACTAATTATTAATATTATTATATGACCGCATCATGTTACCTGTGCAAAATATTTGTATTAAGCTACATAAATCAGGTAGAATTTGGAAGTAAAGTGGGCTTACCCACGTTTGCATGGCGGGAGAGTCTAATAAAAATTGCCCCTCAAAGAACCCAACCTGTATTTAAACCTCGACTTCCTCATCACCGGCAAACATAGTAGTTGAAATTGATGTTTAAAAACGTGCATCACAAACCCATCAACTCTGTGATACAGTCAGCTCGAAATCGTAAATTTTCACGGACGTTATTGCACATGGATCATTTCTGATTAATCTTGAAGATAAGGAATTAATAGAGGTTCCTAATACTAAACATTTTTGAAATATTAAATGATATTTGGATAAAAACTACATTAAAAATGCAGTGTATGACTATTTTAGAATGGCTCCACAGCTAAGCACTGTCCAAAAACCTTAATTCTGTCATAATAGGCACATACTGTAGTTATTAACAAGAAACTTTGTCGCTCTGTCCCCATTGTCACTGCGGAAAATTTCGAGTAATCATTCAAATACGAATGCACTGCACACATTTATGGCATATCCAAGGTGTTTTCTTTTCCCTTTTACACCCACACCTTGCGCGAGCCAGGGGCTAAGTAAGTTGGGGCCTGCTTGCTATGATGAAAGCTCTTAAGACTGCAAGACTATAAGAAAAGTAGTTTTGGGTGAGGGGAACCTGAATTAGCATGTAGAGGGGAATCAGTTTGAATATTGAGTTAAGAGTTTAACAATAATTACCTCACGTCAGATAAAAACATAAATTTTTATAAAGCTTTTTCCTCTAGGTTGTTAAGCTTAAGAAAAGTTAAAAGCTTCCCTTAAACGGTCGGTTAGAATGTACTTTTAAGTACCGGTATACATTTGAAACGATGGTTAAAAACAAATTACAGTTCTGAAAAGTTGATTGTTGCTAAGTTCAATCAACACAGGAACAACACAGGAGGAATTCAAATTATTGATACTCTTCAATAATAATTATTATTATTACAAGAACATAGCAATACGTCCTCTTGGTTAAGTAATTATTATTATTATTATTATTATTATTATTATTATTATTATTAGCACCGCGTATTACTGCCCGTTCGTGTTGTACGCACTTACGCTAATGTGTAATGGTAGGGTGATTGAGAGATGAAATGGAGGACCTACAGTTGAACGTGAGATCCGAACCACCGTGGAGACTGACATTCCACACTTTAACAAGTTGTGATTAATACACGTCTTGTCAGAGGTGAAGGATGGATTTGACAATCAGATAAATCTGTGCCGGGACCGAAGATTGAACACCGGCCCCCAGCACAGAAGTCCGACACCTTACCCCTAGACCACCAGGTCCACCTTGGTTAAGTAATTAAAAATGATTATCGCAAGTATTAAGAAGCCCTATTGGATTCCAAATAGGACCTAAATTTGGTTGTGCATGGAAGAAGATCCAGGAGAGAAGGACATAAAGGGGGACCAACACATTTATGGTTTTTACTATTAAAGGAATAACACAGCTCATTATTTATATTGTTGCCACTGGACAAAGAGGTAATGGCTGCCCCTGGAAGAAAATTGATCGTTACTGCTCACTCCCTTGACCTAGGTTTAATTCTACCGTAACTCCAAACGAGAAAGTGTGAAAGATGCGACTCAAGTTCCTTAAAGAGGGAGCCAAAAAGTACTAAGGGATGAATAAAAATAGGACTCTTAAAATAATTCAAGTTTATATACTTTAGTCTTTATTGTACTATTTCATTTTATATAAAAAATAATTTGTCACCTCGTCTCACAACTGGTTAGGTTTGTACACTAATGAAGGGGGATACATAAGGTAAGATATATAGGTATGGTATTTGCATGGGCGAAGAGTTAAAATGTCAACAATACTCCCAATCGGGATTCAAACCTCTACCTCCCCATCATTGGCAGCTCAGGCTATTGCGAGCGTGACGTCTTAGACTAGAGATTCTCAAAGTGGGGTCGGCGAGATTATCCAGAGATTCCGTAGCATAACTTTATATATTTTGTAGATATAATAACATTTGATATAAAAGGGAAAATCGCTGGAAAATACAGTATTATACACAATGGAGATGCCTTCCCATATTAAAGCCCGGCGGGAAAGTGAAGCTGAAAATTGAGGGGTCGGCCACGCCCATTGTGATTACAACTTTGAGAGAAAAGTTTGTAAACTCCCTTTTATATTAGTTTCCTCATCATTCAGCACAAATAACTTTTAGGAAAAGCTCTGAAATATGTCATGCCTTTTTTTACAACATATTTGTGCGACCGAGCCTTTTATGCTATTTGTGGTGGAAAAAATCTGAAATGAAATCGCCTTACTATGGAATGAGACTTGAGGAGGTCACTAAAATTGCTACAAATTTCAATGATATTTTAAAGTCACACAAGTGGTTTCATTCCTCACATACATTATTTTCAGTGATTGTAAATGTATTAATATAATACACGATATAGTTTGTTTTTTTGTAATTCTTTCTTATACTTACTTAAAATAAATGATACGGAACTCCGCACAGACTTTTGCGCTCTATTGTTTAAAAATGGAGATATTTACTCAAAACTCGTAATATATGTGAAATAACATAATATACACTAGTAAATCCAAGAATAAATTGCACTATACTTATGTAAAACATTGTTTTGAGTCCCGGTTTTAAATTTTATAATTTTATTTTTGAAGAATTAATGTCGTCATCTGCGTGTTTGGAACGATAAAAAAGATCAATATTGGGTCCACAAGGGTCAAAACTTGGTATTAAAATGTATTAGGTATTGCACATCTTAATGTCATTGTATTGCTATTAAATTCCTCATTTATAAATTTTGACCAATAAAAAATCTGTAAATATTGACTATTGAGTCTATAATGGAGATAGATCATTGTTGTACAAACATTTCTCCTAAAAAGTTTATGGAAAAATAACATAAACATTTTGAGGGACTTACTTAAATTTAATTACTCTATGGCATTGTATAATTACTGCGTTAAAACTTAAGTAGTATCTCTTTAAATCTAAAGCTCACAAAACTGTATTAATAATTTATATTTGCCAATATTTCAGAAACTGTTGGTTTTATAAAAATATATTTCATATAAAAGATTTTTATTTTTAATAGTACTACAATTTTTCTATGATGAGTTATTTATTATTTCAAATAGTTGCGGAGATACGGAAATTTCAGCTTATGTAATGTACATTAAAAGTAATTTTCATGAGAAAATGAAAATATCCAGTTTATTTATAATATTAATCAACGCCTAGATACGTATTTTAATCAAAATTGTAAGAGGCGATTTTGAGAAAATCTATTTTTCTCTTTTTTCGCCCTTTATTAAACTAATCTTAATTTTAAGTTTAAACAAACACACAGACAGACGGAATTGCAAATACCACTTTTTAGGGTTAGAGGTGTCATGAGACATTAGATTTTTTTTTTACGGTCGCAATACTTTACCTTTAGTGTTTGAAAAGTTAAAAAATATACATATTTGCGTATCGCTTGAAAGTTATTGGTTTTATAAAAATGTGTTGCGAATAAAATATTTGTATTATAAATAGATCCACATGTTTGTAATGATAAGTAATTTCATATCTTAAAATAGTTTCGGAGATATGATAAGAAATGAGAGTTTACGCATCAGACCTGAGCCCTTAAAGTCATTTTGCCGAAATATTGAGAGTAGCCATTTTGTTTGGAATATGTTTAGAAATTAAATTTAATCAATCAAAATCTTTAGAGCCGATTTTGAGAAAATCGACATATTCTCTTTTTTTCTTTAAGAAAACTACCCTTAATTTTAGGGTTGGATATCCAATTCCAAAATCCCTTGGGGCGACCCTATGAAAACCCTAGGTACCAAGTCTAAGCCCGATCGGTAAAATAGTTTAGGGTCTAGTTGGAGATATAGACAGACAAACATACGAAGATTAAAAATCTTTTTTTCGGAATCGGGGGTCATAAAACGTCAAAATTCGTCAAAATCTCGTGTTAGATTTTTTTGACATTCATAATACTTTCTCTACCTCTAATATAGCGAAAAAGTAAAAATATGTCTAAAAATGTACAATACAAATATAATACCCGCGTTTATTTTATTTTCATTTATATTGTAATTAAATATGCATTAAAAGCATATTATGACTAATTTATCCCTATTATAAGCCGTAAATTTATTATTAACATTTCTTAAATTAATCCATCCTATACTAAAGAAGTTTGAGAACCACTACCTTGTCTTAGACCATTCAACCCTTCAATATTATTAAGATAAAAAACTAAACATTCTTTAAATTAAGCTGATACATAATCTATTTTATTATGATAGGTTTGTATAAATTGTTTTCTGATAATATAAACAACCTCTGTCTGGAAAATGCACAGTAGAGATCTTCTTACTAAGTAGTTTATTTTATATGCAGCGTCTTACTAATAGTTTGAGCTATCCACATTTAAACTAAAGGATAGGAACAAGGAAACTATAATATAGGGGAAATTTACCCACACTTGCATGGGGCTTGAGGAGGGGACCATCTGAACCCTCATTTTTATAGGATGCCCACTTCTGGTCACCAGCATTCCTTGAAATTCACTAACATATGGCTTCTTAGAAGTATGCCTATATCTTTTATTTGATCTATTAATTATAAAGTTAGTCTAAAAGGTTATCAAAATCTTCCGATAATACTTCTTTATGGTTTACTGTATAATTTATCATTACATAACTAATCGAATGGCCTAATAATGTAAATGCAATTTGTAATTCCAGTGTGACAACATAAGTTTCCAGCGTTCAAATTATGGGCTTCCTATGAAAATCAGACTTTAGGGAAAAAAGTATATCATTTAACCTAGCAAAGGGTCGAACCTCAACCTCCCCTTTACCAGCAACCCAGTTCAGACGAGATTGATCCCTTAGTCCACATGTAAGAAATATATAAATAGTAATAGTATTTGAGCTGATTTTTTACTTTCTCGTATCTTTTGTTGCGCGCGATTTTTTCCGCACTGTACTCGTGATTGTGTCCCCTAAGAACTTGATTCGTCTAACAAGATGGCGCTATGGGATTATTGCTTTGAGCGTGAATCGATCCTTGACCTTCGTGTGAAATGTCCTGTCGGGTGTGCCGAGAAAAACGTGCGAAGAACACGATTGGTTCGATGCGTTGCTTTCAGATTCAGTAAGAGGCGCTTGTGTTTGCGTGTCGACGGAAGACGCACCATAGTGTTGGGTTTGTTGATGACCCAGGTTTGAGCTCCGGTTATAACATTAGTTGGTTGGGGTTTGACCTAACACAAGAGTCTAATTTTTTAAAAGTGTGTTTGTTATCACTCTCTCATCTTGACGAGAATTCATCATTGTGCGTCATAATCTGGTTCCAGCTCCGTGGTGCACTGGTCAGTGCACGCGGGTACAAACCCATTGGTCCAGGGATCGTTTCCCGGCTGGTATCTTAGGTATTTTACATTTAAGGTGAACGATCCCAACGGTAAACATGTTAAGTTAGGTTAAGACTCACATCAGCTCCACAACTCCATAATTACTACGATCACATCATCTAATTGCGGGCACGACGTGTAGACAATCTCCTATGGTGTACCCTGGGCAACGCTCTGTGCCAGTAGAGTGGCTCAAAGTCTACACACGCATGCGACTGAGCTTGAATGTTATGTCCCTCTCGGTCAAATATTCCATACGACAAATATATATGTATATAAGTAGTGATTGAAATGACAGTTCTGGACCACTTTCTCCCACAAGAATAATATTGATCCACCACATTGCGAAGTTGGGTCACTTTCCCCACATTGTTTCTCTTAACTGGGGAAGTGTGCCACTTTCTCCCATAAGAATAATATTGATCCACCACATTGCGAAGTTGGGTCACTCTCTTCCCCATTGTTTCTCTTAACTGGGGAGGTGTCACTTTCTCCCATAAGAATGGTATTGCTCAATGGCGGATCAAGAAATATAATTTTGGCTGTTTTGACATTTCTTTCAAGTTTTATCTTGTACCCTCCTTAATATTGAGGTAGGTTATTTACCCCCATAATAATAGCAGCATTGATCAGTAGTGGTTGAGGAAATATTATTTTGGGTAGTTGACATTCATTATATCAAGTTTTATCTTGGGCTCTTCTTACTATTGTGGCGGGTAGCCTTCTCTCATACAGATAATATCAAGACTTCTGAAAGTGAGTCAGTGGCGGATCGGGAAATATTATTTTGGGGGTTGACAATTTCTTTGAGTTTTAGCATTGATCCTCCTCACTGCAAAGATGGGCCATTCTGTCCCACATTGATCCTTCCCATAGAGCTGGTGGGTCACTTTCTCTCATAAGAATAGCGTTGGTCAATGGCGGGTCAGGAAAACATGTTTGGGAGAAAAGGGGGCAAACCAGCTGTTTATAAAATAGTTACGCCATTAATTCGATAACACTTTTATAAATCAGTAATATTTTATCATAATATTTTTCGTATTGGGTGTTACTCGTTTAGCCGTTTATTAAAACGTTTCCCAGGAGGCACTGTGAGGAAGCGAGTAACGTCACCTCCCACCTATAATTAATTTTAACTAAACTATTTAATTTTAATAAAACCGTGCTGTTTCACCTGATGAAATCGGCCTATGATATTCACAAGAACTCGAGCTTTTTACATAATAAAATCTTTATTACAAAGATTAATACACTAACTTCCTTTTCAATATACTTACATACAAAACATAAGGGGTGATTTTTTTTATGTCTCCATTGGTGAACACATTTGTCATATTTTGTAGTGACCATATGCAAAAGTGTCACATCCATTATCGAAAATATAGCGTTTGTCATCTCCGGGCGAAAGTGCAAGTTTATTCAAGGAGATACTGTACTATTGATGTTTATCACTTCTTATCATAGACATGTTGGCGTAATGTAAGTTCCCCTGCTTTTAACATTTTTTATAATGTGCATGTTTATTTTTATTTTTGAGAGCTGTTTTTGACACACCTTTACCTACTTTTTTCTCCTCAAGACTCTTCCTTTTAATGGCGTAAAGTTTAGGTCGAAGTCCCACAAACTCTCAAATACACTCTCCATTCATCTCATCCTTCATCTTAACCAGAGTTTTTTTTTACTGCACGTGCTGTGTAAAAGATGTGTTTCTTAATAGTCTGAAGTGTCGAATAGGTCTATATTATCAAACATATCCACATACACATTTTCTGTTTTCAGCTCGTATCAGAGGGAGTTTGTGACTGTGAATTAAAGCTTTCCATTTTGTCCACATTTCCTTTTAACATAATTATAATGAAAGTTATACATGATAACCATGCTTATATCTAATATTGCAAAGCCTGCATAGATAGGTTTTTTCAAAAGTAAGCTTATTTTTCTCATGTGAACCCCAACTAACTCATCCGTGAAGATTGTATAAGCAATAAATGCTGGTGAAGCAATACGCTTCTTCAGCCTTTTTTCAATATTTAGTAATTGAACATTTACACGATGTCTTTGATTCTCCATTGACTTCCCAAATACTGCATTGTTAATGAGTTTGAAAAAATCCTTTTCAAACCCAGTTACTGGATTTTTTTCGTTGGGAAATATTAAAATCAATATATGGCTTCAACCAAGCGCTCTGATTGAAAAAGAAGACTCGTATCTTTTGAAGCTTCATACCCAAGGAAGCATACCGTTTTAAATTACGGTAGTGTACCACAATATTTTGTTACACACTACCGTGCATTATCATTATTGTTGTACACAGATATCATGATTGTTGTGAAATAAACATTCTTATTGGTACAATAATTACCACTCCTAACTCCGGCGTTCGTGGTTTAAAACCAGGAATGAGCAGTAAAGGTGACTTTATTATGTGCTGCCTCCTAAAATATGTATAAATAAATGGTGGTGCATTCCCTTGAAATTAATTCTCACAATTTTGTTCCTTAGATTAGATAGTCAGTTTTCAATAACACAATATAACTTATATACACTAAAAGAAAGTTGTGAAAATCTGTAGAATCCAATCATAGAACAGAAAAGGGGGAAGTTCAACTTAACTGTTTCAAGGTATTACAGAGAAGCACCCAGAGAGTTGACTGCTCAAATAACATTTTTTCCCATGTACTCGTATTAGGTACAATTTTCCATGAAAATATTTTAAATTGCCCTTAATTATTATTATTATTATTATTAGCACCGCGTCTTACTACCCGTTCGGGTTGTACGCACTTACGCAAATGTGTAATGGTAGGGTGATTGTGAGGTGAAATGGAGGACCTACAGTTTAACGTGGAATCCGAACCANTGATTGTGAGATGAAATGGAGGACCTACAGTTTAACGTGGAATCCGAACCACGGTGGAGGCCTGGCATTCCTCACATTCACAAGATGTCTTGTCAGAGGTGAAGGAAGGGTTTGGTAATCAGATAAATCTGTGCCGGGACCGAGGATTGAACCCAGGCTGCCAGCATAGAAGTCAGACAACTTGCCCCTAGACCGCCAGGTCACCGACAAATTGCCCTTAAGGAAATAAATCAAATAATATAAGTTGATAGATTCATTTCTTACAAAGAAATATATTTATTGACAGTAATAAATCGACAATAATTTGTACAAATATAATATGCTTACATCAACAACATATTTAACATATACATGTTAAACAGAGTTAATAAATTTATACTTTCAGTACACATCTTTTTCATAACATACCGATAGTGATAAAAGAGTTTAAACACATTCAATGATTTGTATTAAGCTATTTTTTTAAACAATAACATCACTCATCTACCCCAATGTTTAGAAACCACAGCAATGTAAGATAGCTTTTTTTTTATCAAGTACTATTATTAGTTTGGGACAAAACTCTTCAATAAACCATTTTCACTTGACTTATTTGGTGATATGAAATGCAGGGTTGGTAAGTTAAGAAGACAAGCAACTTTTATAGATGTGCAATCACCAAATATCACGCGTGGACAAACTGTAGGAAAACAATAGTTAATAGGTTGGGAAGCCATGAGTGAGGCCCGTGCTATCTACTATCTGGCCAAAAACATTTACTGGTTATTTAGTTTGTCCCGCAGACGGACAGCATGGGTAAGCTGTAGGGTGATTTTTTTTTTTCCGTGTCAGCAGTTAAAAGAATATTATACTTTATTTTCCTGCGCAGTAGAGTGTTATGTCTTCCCTCACCGGATGTATGTTTTTGATGGTAAAAATTATTAGTGAAAGTTTGAAAATTTCAAAATCCAGTGATAGAGAGAGAGAAAATGCGAAAAGGAACAAAGTAAAAAGAAGAACAAATTTCACACATTACACTGCTACTCCCAGGAAAAGAGGTAGGTAATTGTTGCCCTTTAAAGAAAGTAGGTCGTTACCATCCAACTTAAGTTTGGTTCTATAGGATCTTTTAAAAATCTAGTAATAAAAGTTGTCATAATTGCATTCTAATAACTACTATGATTAACTCATACAATTTTAGAATACATCTATGTGTTATATCTAAAAGTAATTTTATATCAAATGAGTTGCAAACAGTAAACTTAATGTGCAATTATTATATATCTTAAGTGTCTGTTTTATGTAACCATTATGCACTAAACAAAAATAAACACTTTATCTGTGTGAAAATACCTGTATTTTAAGTTGACTGTTCAGTCTTTATTCTTTGGGTTTTTTTTTCTGGTAAATATTTCATTTTTAACTATCACATTATTTAACAACTTTCTTAATATTAGCAACAAGGTGAGGTAAATCACCCCGAGTACCCCTGGCCATGATTCAACCTTCTACCTCCTCGTCAATCCAGTCCAGCCTGAGGCTATCTGTCATTTAAACTGCTTTAGAATCCGCGCGGGGGGTAGGCTGGGGAGCATAGTTGCCACATAGCCGGAGTTTGCCCGTTACTACTATGCAACCATACTCAGTGACTGTCAAGAAATCTGGCAACATACATCGATTGATATGACAACTACCCTTCGTCTAGCATGAATCCAGCCTCCACTCCCCACTCCGGCTGCGTTGACCTCAATCCTAAAGCAGTTTAAAACTCAGTATAATGTCTTCAGAATGTGTGACAGCAATTACAAGTAATTCTATTTTTACTTCTTTACATCATTTCATATATATCCCAAAGTAAAGGTAATATTTACAAACTAGTGTAACCCCTAATCATATTAGCCGCTTAAGTCATGTTTTTATGTCATAACTGCAATTTTTAAAATTTCTATCCACAAGGATCTACAATAGTAAACCAAACATTCAATTTCCTAAACAAAACACGTCGGAATTATTTAAATATAAATTAGAACATAATTGGTGCTTACACTTTCCTATTGATACTAAACAAATTTATTTTCCATTAAATGTTAGTTACAGTTTATTTATAAATTTTCAAAGAAAAATATAAAATTATTTATTCTTTTTCAGTTTTTAATCTTAGTTTCATTTGAATAAATTCACACTATATTACTGAATTCATTAGAAATATAAAGATAGGGACCAGTGGCACACCCAGAATTTTAATTAGGGGGGAATGGGACGCATATAATGTATTGAGGCTATTATTAAATTTACCGGTATGCACTTTTTTATGATGCTAATTTTAGGGTCACTCTTAGGCCTACTGAGAATGTGTTTTAAGTATTTATTAGAATCATTTTTGTTAACTAGGGGAGGAAAGAAGGGGCAATTTCCTTGCTTCCCCCCCCTTCACACTCTTCTTCCCTTTTGAATGTGGCATTAATTTGAGCACAAGATTTGTACACTCACCAGAAAAACGGCGGCAACATGTAATAACAAAATAATATTTGTTTTGGGATCTTGATGTGAATCTTGATACAATTCAAAATTTTATATTCAAATAGTTCAAAACAGGTAAGATATTGGTAGTTCAGAATTTAATTTAAGTGTCATCCCACGTGCAAATAGCCCTGCTTGACTCTTTTATTGCTATTAATATTATTAATATTGAGTTCATGCGTTTAACATGTTTGTTATTTAACGGATTCATCAACAGGTTATGAAGGAGGAGGATCATTTTGGAGGAAGTTCACCCACATTAGCATGGAAATAAAATGGGATAGCAGTGTAGAATTGCATGTAGGAAACCACCCCTATTGCACCCGGAAAATACCCGAAACTTGAAATCCACTTCATCAGAAATATAGTCTATTACGAGTTTGATGCCTAAGACCACATGACCATTAAGGTGGGTAGCGTATTTGTTGAGCTATTATAAAGACAGTGATTTTGAAAAAGAAGCTTTTTTAAATACAAATGGACATAGAACTCCAGGAGAATCTACATAAACTAATTTGTTCAACTAAAATAAGGCACCCATTTTATATTAAATTATTTCAAGACTTGAGAGTCTTAATGTATTTTTATATTCTATTTCTTAAATTTTCCGGGGTTAATCTTAGTAAAAATAATGATAACATAACAGCCTTCATTGACTGAGCATAATACAAAATACATATGCTTAATATCTCATCTCATCATGAAAAATATGTACAATACATAGTATTTACAATCAATATTTACACTATTGATATGATCATCTCATCGAAAGTTTTATATCTATGCTCTGCAAATAAACCCACAGAAAATAAAAAGTGTATACAATATATTTTTATATTTTAAAATAAAATAAAAGTTCAATTCAATAGAAAAACAACTACCATATCTACTCAAATATAATGCCCAACTTGATTTTCAAAACCTTAAAACCAAAGAGCCTAGATTTATAGGACACCCTTGAAGGCCATCTTGTGTTCAATTCACTTCACAGAGCCAATATACTGCTGAAATGAATACAGTTAGCAATGGTGCAGTTGCTCTTGTTTTGAAACAAAACCGACGAAGTAAGGTTGGGCGAAGGTAAGAAAACGACTAGGTAGTCAAACGGAGAGTGCAAAATCCTGAATGAAACCAAACAAGAGATATTCTTTTAATTTAAAAAGCACATTTGGAAACGGGAATCGAACTCAGGACCTTTGGATAAGTACGCCACTACTCTAACCACTTAACTATCCAGTATTCGTCCTGTGCCCAGGGTCATTCTTCACTCGTATTTTAAATCAAAGTCTATGATGGACGTGTGGAAATCTTCATCTACATATGAGTATTATTGGCAACATAAAGCTCTCCCGAGTCGAAGGGGGTTATCTGATAGCTTGTGATCTTAATAAATCACACATTTGTAGCCGATGATTTCCGCACGTCCATTATAGACTCTGCCTTAAAATATGAGCGAAGAGCTATTATTATTGTTATTGTTATTAGCACCGCGTCTTACTACCCGTTCGGGTTATACGCAATTACTTTAATGTGTAATGGTAGGGTGATTGTTAGATGAAATGGAGGACCTACAGTTTAACGTGGAATTCCGAACCACGGTGGAGGCCTGGCATTCCACACAATCACAAGTTGTGATTAATACACGTCTTGTCAGAGGTGAAGGAAGGGTTTGGTGATCAGTCACATTTTTGCCGTGACTGAGGATTGAACCCTGGACCCCCAGCACAAAATGAAGAATTAATCACCCTTAGCATCGGACGACTCCCGGATAGCTCAGTGGCCAGAGCATTGGCGTACTTAGCCAAAGGTATCGGGTTCAATTCATGTGTCATTTTTCGATTTAGAGAGTATGATATTTAGATACAACTATAGCCGCAATTAACAAATATAATAGCTTGGCTATTAAATCAATCACAAACCATAGATGCCAAGAATGAGGGGAGGGGAAGAGTTTGGAGAGGCTATAGAAGTGAAAGCTCACGGCAGAGCAGTGGGAGGAATTTTTCGAGTTTGTGCCTAATTATAGTGCGCCATTGATTCTGTGCCCACCCTAATTTTGGAGACAACATTTGGCAAAAAAAAACAAAAAAACTTGCACATCATGTTTGAGTGAATACAGTATTTTGTAAATAATTTATAAAAATATACTCATCTTAGATGCATTTTATTCCTAGTTTATTTCTACAGCCATTTAATTGTTATTGATTATGACACTGTCAATATCTTTGGTTTTTTCATGCATTGGGCACCACACTCTATCAGCTTTTTTTAAAAATAATTCTTATGTGTTATTAGCTTAACATGGCACATCAGTTAGATATAAGCCGAATTTTTTCCCCCCCTCCTCGAATTCAAATCGCCGCTTTACCCAGTATTATAAATCTAAATCTTGGTTAACTTTCCCACATCGATGTGATTCTTTTTCAATTCTGATTTTGTTAACATTAATTATTTAGATTATATTGAACATATACATAATAACTAAATGCTAATTATTTTATGGTTTGAATAATAATTCCCTTAAATGGTAAATTAACGTTATGTGGTTTGGTTGTTGATGGGAGAAGACAGTAGTATGCACCAACACAGCGCTAGTAAGAAATCACCCCTTTCGGTGGCAGCATGGTTTAGGGCGCTACCCTAGTTATATACCAGACTCAGGGGTTCGATTCCAGTCGGGTGTACTGAGGGTGGTTTTCCTAAATAATTTTTCACTATCCTTCCACACAAATGCAGGTACACATCCTCTAAATTCAACTTTCCTAATCCTTAACACATTAGTGTAAATGGTACAGAAGTGTATCATCCAAACGGGTAGTAAGATGCGGTGATAAAAAAATTAGTTATTTTAAATCTCAAATTGTTTCGAATTTCAAATATCCTTAAGGATTTGAGGGATCTGCGAATTCAAAGGGTCCAGCCCTAAATAAAACATGGTTTTCATTACTCAATACCAAACAAATCTTAAATAACTTAATTGATTTAAGTACTCTAAAGCCTGTTAAAGTATATTGTAGTAATAAGATCTACTACAAATGGTATTACACATACCTGATAACTTTTACATTCATAAGTTCATAGGCTGGCCTAGCTCCTATCATTAACTATTGCTACCGGTGTGATAAGGTATATATTTGCTTTCGAGATATCTCTATAGTTGGTGCCATCTGCAGCTTGTAATGTAATATTCTGCTAAGAAGAACCGTATTTAACAATTAAATCATCATCATTATCAACATTTTCCAACTTGTGGCCAGGTTAGTTTTAGTAAAATGCCTTCATCTTTCTCCATCCTTTCATCACTCTTCTCCTCTCACTTCACCTTTTTTTTATTTACTCCTCCCATATTTTTATTGGTCTCCTTTGCGTTATTTTTCCTACCTACTTCATATACATAATTATTTTTGATATTCTCTCGTTTTTTCATTCTCATTACATGCCCATACCATCTCAGTCTTGCTTCCCCTACTATCTTATGCACTCCCGCAACCCCACTTTCCCCGGATAACTTCATTCCTAAACCTGACAGTTACGAAAATTACTAAAACTACATTAATTAATAATATTCACGCAAAGTCATATTATCTACAGCTATAGCTATACATACAGTAGCCCAGTGGCTTCTTTAGTGCTGACTGACAGTCAACATTTAGGTATATACCTAAATGTTGACTGTCAGAAATGACAGCTGCTAAACACATGTTTTTGCAGATCATATGGTTCGGCGTAGGTATACATAATTTGGTCTGGTAACTTTTCAAAGCCGTCAGCTAGGAACAGGCCTAGGGGCGGCGGCTTTAGAGGGTGGCACATTTCGAATTATATTTTTCTTTTTCTTATAATATTTTGATTTTAATAATTACGTTTGAAAAATTATTGACTAGCATTATCGAAATAGTTCAAGTTAAAGTCAGAACCACAACATTTATCTTTAAATAACTGTACTTTGCAATTACTTTGTAACTGACGTCAGTCTCCCCTTCTTCATAATGTTAACTCAAGCTACTGTACATTTCATAGAAATATTTTTTCAAATACTAACTTCAGCCCCCCCTCGTCAAAACCTCTTTCTTTTTAAACTTTCTAAAGCCCTTGACAAAAAATAGAAATAAAAATGAGGAGAAGGGCGCATAGTATAATCGTGCCTAAGGGCGCAAATTTTTTAAATCCGCCACTGAAAGAAACATATAAAAGGGAACAAACACAATATCGCTTATACAATGAAAAGAACACAGTGCACATTCTACATTGCTGCCACTGGACAAAGAGGTAATGGCTGCCTCTTAAAGAAAATTGATCGTTACCACCCAATCCCCCAAACTAAGTTTAATTATTTCTATACCAATTTCCTTTTTCTCCCAATTGTATTTTTTTGTTTATTATTTTAGGAAGTTGCGTTGCGCGTTTCGTCCTCCCTCCTAATGAGTTCTGATAGAATGAAACTTGGGTTTTTCAGTTCAAGTTGGTTTTAAAGCTTTAATACTGCCTATTGATGGTTCAAAACTAACATAATTTCAGAAAAAACTCAACAACCAAGCCGCAGACAAGAAGTTACACTTACTGTTGGGATCATGATCAACTTTGCATTCACTTAATTGACGTAACGTAGCACAATGTAACGTAATGGTTCTCCTCTTGTTTTTAAAGGGAAGCCATCACAATGCATTTTCCTTAACGTTCACTTAAGTTAAGCTTTGTTCAGGAAAAACCTTCGCGTTAGGTGAAGATATCATACGTTCTAGCTAGCCAATCATGTTGGAAGTGACGTCAACAGGGCTATTCGTACTTCATTTGTTTGTTTATGTTATGCAGACGAATTCTTCGGTACATTTTTATTTTCCGTGTTTCGTGAATTCTAAAACGTCTTAACCTCTTGTTATTCTCTATTTTGTATATCCGGCAAGCTCTTATTGCAAGTACTTGTAACCTAACCAGCATTAAATGATCTTATTTCATTTTAATGAACAATTTTTCAAACAGTCCATATTCATTGTTTGTGTTTTGCTAGAGCTATTACATGAATTCTGATCACACACTAACTTCTTTACGTTGAGTGAACTTTAAGTGAGCGTTACGTTAAGTTAACGTTAAGTTGATCATGATCCCGGCATAGCTGAATTTATGAAAGTTAAAAGAATGCATTTTATCAAAAAAGTTAACATTTAATTACCATTTATATTTTATACTATTCTATTATGTTCATATTTCCTCTGAAGCTCATTATTTTTTTTCCAAGATTTGAATTTGCGTTTGCATTCGAGATTTGAAAGTAAAATGAAGATTTATATTTGAGATTGGAATTTTTAAAATAGGGGATTCGACCTAAAAAAATAAGCTATATAAGTTGAAATGTTGAACTTTGTAAATTCATTTATGTATTTTGGTGTGCCTGAAAATTAAAGACTTCTGGTAAATATTAACATTTCAAATTAAAAATGTTCAAATTATAATTGAGAATATTGCCATAAGATTATTAGCTTATTAGTGAAGCCTTAAATTATTTTTTGATATAAACAAATAAACATATTTGAATAAAACAAATTATGATATAATTTATTTCAATTTTTAAGAAAAATCCATTAAAAGCATGAACACAATCTCTTGTTAGTGTCATAGCAATTAGCTTTTTTTTTGGTTGCATCGATTTAGCAGAGGATAATGTACTACTATAATCATGCTTGTTTAATTTGATTGAACATACGCATAGAAACAATATTTATTTTAGATATTTACTTGAAAATTAAATTACTATATTCAAGACATTTAGCATCATTGTTACCCAGTAAATTAAATTAGTATTTAAAAGGATAATTTTTCTCAAACTTGCACAAAGCAAACAAAAATGAATGCTTTCATGTACTGTACAAATTACATCCTGAATTAAAAAGAAATTGTGCAATTATCTAGTTTATGATTTATAATATCCCTGTATTTTTATATTCAGTAACCCCTTCAGTGGCCGCATGGTCTAAGACGCTACTCTCACAATATACTAGATTGCCGATGAGAGGAAGATCGGAGTTTTATCCCTGTTGGATGTACTGAGGTTTTTCACTAAATATTTTCCCACTCTATCTCTCCTCACAAATTCAGGTACACTTCCTATAGATTCAACCTTACTCATCCCTAACCCATTAACGTAATTAGTACATAGGCGTATAAGCCAAATGGGAAGTAAAACATAGTGCTAAAAAAAAGTAAATGCATTTTACTTTATTGTATATTAATTTTAAATTAATTTTCATATTTAAAACTTTTATGGTCATGACTAGTATCTATAGATTTTAAAGAACTGGCCCCTAACTAAGAGTTAAAAAAACAGGAACCACTATTTTTCTCTGGCCAAGAGTGGAATCAGAACCTTTAAAATATTTGTTTAGAGAACCAAACAAGATCCAGAACCAATAAATATTTCTGTTTGACTCCCTGATTGCAAACACAGATACGTTTACAGCTAGTATATCAAGTTTTGAGCGAAACAGGTGTTTTTATTGAATATTTTTAGCTATCAAAGAGTACAATGGGTTATTTTAAAACTATGTTTATAAAATTCACTCATTTTAATAATTTTGCTATGTGTCACTTGTTATTCAGTTTCATTTCAAATCAAAGTAATTACTAATGTTGTAGAAAAATTAACCATGGAATTAGAAAAATAAAGCCAATTAGTCAAATTTAATTTTATGAAAAGTTGAGAAATCAAATGTAAGTTTTTTTTGTAGGGATGTGCCCTTGAATTCTCGAATCCTTAAGGATATTTTAGATTCGAGGATTCTATAAAATTTCAGATCTTAGATTTAAATTCTTCAGATTTGTTTTTCAGTTTTTCAAGTGAAATTTGTTTTAGAGCTCTAATAATACTTATTGGTGGCTCAGAACCAATATCAATTAATATAATCTGAACTTAACAACCAAGCCCCAGATCAGCAATATAACACTTAACTAAAAGTATGAATGTTATAATGACTGGATTATAAGAACGAATGTTGACATTATTTTATTTCCTATTTGAATTTTCAACCATACTATTATATGTACATTTCCTCTCCTGATCATAATTTTTTTTTCCAAGATCCAGATTTGGATTGGAGATTCGGGATTCGAAGGTTAATTGGAGATTTGGATTTGAGATTCAGATTCGTAAAATAGTGGATTTGACTCAACTCTAGTTTTTAATAATCAAACATTTAAATATTCTTAAATAAATATTCTTTGGTTATCTATTGCCTATGTATATATTTTCTTGACTTAATATCAGAAAATAAGTTAAACGTCTAGTTAATTTGATCATACTTGTTAATGGAACAAATTGATTGGACTAGTAGGATGGGCATAGCTTTCATAACATTTACATCCATTAAAAGGCCACTGTAAGGGGACACATGGATGTCGAAACATGTCACGGAATTAAACAAATTTATCGGCATGAACTAATATAAGCATAACATTTAAAAAAAATCTTACAACTTTAAAAAATATCTTTACTAGTCTATTGTTTTATTTATTGTCTATTTTATTTGAATAATAAACATATATAGTCAATTGTCTACAAATGTGCTACAGTTCTAAAATCTCTAGAAGAAAATAATTCAATCAAGTCCAAAATGACAGCCTAGACATGGGAATCAAATTTGGGACCTTTGGGTTTGAGCGCCGATGCTTTAACACTGAGCCATACTGGCTCAAAGTGGTAGCTCATTGGAACGAAAAGTTGAAAGTACCGGGTCCTATTCCCCTGTGCGGTTTATCATTTTTCATGAATTGAATTTTATTCAACCGTGTGCAGACATTACTTATCAGTTTGTAGTATAATACACACGAATTAAAATATTCTAGAATAAATTTATCAAAACTAAAACAATTCCCTGTAGCCAATTTATGTGCAATAAAAACAATATATTAAAATGTTATGGTAACAATATAAACACTATGGACATTTGACTTGTTAAAATGGTATTTTCATGGCGTTTCGGGGCTGGAAAGTTGATGCCTTATCTCACTTTGTCTGAGGACAAAACTACCGTGTTGTTATATGTAGTAAGCAGAAAGATTCGTCTGTGTTCGGCTGACCCAGCTGACCAAACACTCATGTATTTTCGGCAAATTTCTGTTTTTGGGGTACCAGCTATAAACCTCTTTTACTCCCACACGGAGACTCGTTATCACCTCCTAGTGACCTTTTTTTTTCTCCAGAAATTTGAGGAACAACTACCTTGAGTTAGTCTTTTATTATCTGAAACTACAAAAGTACTGGGACGGTGTTAAGTTCCATTTAGAAAAAACACACGAGAAACTTTTGTCTATCTTTTCATACACATAAAATGGCACGTTTATTATTCATCCTCGTCACTGGAACAGTCGGCTGGATCTAGCGGGTGTATCTCCGTGACTACCCTAGGTCCTGCCAAACGGACACTAGTTCGTATCCCCACTGTCTCTCTAGGCCTGCACATGTATCAGTCGGGCAGTGGTTGGAGATATTCTGTACGAGAAGCAGGAGGTACTTGCGGAAGGAGATAGTTCTCTGTGTCGAGCAGTTCCACGGTCCTAAATTGTCCCACTGGTATCACCTCTGGTGGCCTTGGGAGGGGAGTAGATGAAGGAATAAATGCACTGCTCCGTGAGTTTGATAGGGCCGGAATCTGAATAAAACAAAACAAATTTAACTATAAATGAATGGAAAATAATACATTTAGGCAAACAACTGTGCATATAGCTCAAAAACAACTCCGTACTTAATCCATCCTCACTAACTTTCTACACACTTTCCTATCCTTGCATACGCCCTTCACTTCAACAAATCCATACACCGAGTCATACATGCCCTTTTGTTCTTAAAATAATTAATGTTTCTCTTCATCACACATTCATCTGCGACACTTATCCACGTCTTACATAGTCTACCCCTTCCTTTTGATCCACACACTCTACCTTCATATCTTTTTTTCGTCACTCAATCTCCACCCATCCTCTCGATATGCCCAAACCAACGTAAGACACGTCTTTCCCATTGCCCCATTGAATTCCTTTTCAAACTACACTTATTCAGTACCCATTCATTACTAACGCTCTCCATACGAGTTTTCCGACATATATTTCTTAGATATCTCATTCCGACCAAATTCACCTTGTTCTTGTTTTTCTCCTGATAAACCCACGCTTCACATCCGTAAAACAATGCTGGCGTTAACACAATTTTATATACTGCCGTATATATCGATACTTCATACTTTATAGCACAAACCAATTATTTGTTTTATATTTATTTCAATGTGAGGCCTCTAAAGATTATTTTTAGAATATGTTAAAATAAATTTAATTAATATTTTAAGGATTTAATGAAAAAATAATCAAAAAAACATAAATACATTTTTTTAAATATTAAGAGCCAGTTTCATAGTCGGACTTAACTCGCTTCAAGTGCGGCGCTATACTAAATATAAGACGACACCTACCTAAACTCGAATGGAATGGGAAATTTTCGCATTTGAAACTGGCCCATTCCATTCTGGTATGTGTCGTCTTGTATTTAGTGTAGCGCCGTAATTGAGGCGAGCTAAGTCTGACTATGAAACTGGCCCTAAGACATACACTTAATTACTTACTACTCGTTCGGGTTACACGCACTTACGCTAATGTGTAATGGTAAGGAGATTGTGAGATGAAATGGAGGACCTACAGTTTAACGTGGAATCTGAACCACGGAGGAGGCCTGGCATTCCCCACATTCACAAGATGTCTTGTCAGAGGTGAAGGAAGGGTTTGGTAATAAGATAAAGCTTTGCCGCGACCGAGGATTGAACCCCGGCTGCCAGCACACCTTACCCCTAGACCGCCAGGTCACCTTCTACACTTAATTAAAGCAGACCAAAATAATGAATTAAAGCACACTGAATATAGGGCATATAATATCTGAGGCTCTAGAAAACAACACTAGGTTAGCTTAAAATATGCTAGGATTTTTTTTAAACTTGATATTCTCAAAATATAGATCTGTATATTCCTGTTAATTATACTAAGATATTTGCGGGCCTTAAATGATATACACTTAAGTTTCTTAATTTCACTTGGTTTAAGTTTTTGCTATCAAATCAGTTAACTATTTTAAATATAATAACAATCCCTGGTGGGTTGATTTGTTACTTGTTCAAGAGTGTGAGCATTAGGGAAAGATTGAGTGAACAATTGACTCACTGTATCCGAGGGCTCGGCTACTGGTGACTCATCCCTAGCCTTACAGAGCTTGTCGTATATCTCGGGGAATCGAATACGGTCCCTCGGCTCGGTCTTCCAACATGACCGCATCAGCTCGCAGATCAGTGTTGGGCAGTCGTCAGGGGGGATCAACATGATCCCCTGCAAGATCAGTCTTACCACCTTAATATAGAAACATAATTATATGTCGATTATAATTTAAATTGCTACACACCTTACTGCTCATTTAGCCTAACCATATTTGACGAGTTTCAGAAAGGCTGCATTATACAAACATAAACATGTTTAATTTCATGAGACACCGAACATAACAAATTGGTTGGGTAACAAATAACAAAATAGTATTTAGCTATTGAGGGATATTTGTAAATTTTGTTATTATCGATTGCCAGTACATAGAGGATGAGTGCGCACAAATATTTAAATAATACTAGGGATTCTTACTATTCTATAACTAATTTAATAACATTGAATATAAAATATACAATTATTTATAAACGATGATAGTTGGTACAAAGTGACTGTCAAGGGGGTAAACTATCCCATCTCTACTATATTCTTGAACCATGCAGAGGTCTTAAGTTTGACTACATCCTTTGATGAAGTAATGGACACACCAACTGTCCTGCTAGTCAGCCAGTTTTTCCCAGCTTGAATTCCGGTTCATGAAACGGCCGTTCATCCCTAACTGGAATTCACATGGTCAGTACAGAAGACATTGTCTCAAGACTAGGAATGTAATCGTAAGCTAAGCGGCTGTCCTAAGTTGCAACTATTCCTAGTTCCATCTATTCACTTCTGTAGCTATAATTCTTATTTTTTAGTGTACACTCTGTTTCACATGTTGTTAACTTTTTGGCTTCCAACAATTATTTATAAATTGGATAGTTTCTTACTGGATTATAAATATGTGAACACAGTGTGGAGACACTGCACAATAATGTAATTTAAGGAATAGGAGAGGAAATAACTTGAAAGGATTGTTAGAAAGTTTTAGATTCTTCAGTAATCCTTTTTTCAAAAGACATAAAAAATAAATAGAAGTGTTAATTGATTTAAACTTTGATTAATTGACTCATAAAAATCCTGCAATGTTTACAAATTGAAATTATTTCTATGGATATTAGTCGAATAATCATAAAACAGTAGTGTAATCAATGTTCACCAACATATCTCTACTGTCAGTTCTTTTGGAAATGTGTTTGAATCCTGTGTGTGGTTATTTACATTGACAATAAATCATGTAAAATATGAGTGATTTGAAGTCCATCACATTCATAATGTCAGAAATGTTAAAAATCATAAGCATTTTCGGATATACCTATGTAGCGACCTAGGGGCTGCATACAGTTCACACTCCACCCCCACCCCGACCCCAATAACCCATGTAGACTACACCATATCGTGTTTGAGTAAAGGTAAATTTTATCAACTGTTTTATTTTACACAAATATTATAGTAACAAAGTAAAAGGAAAAAGGATACATACATACTTCAAATAAATGCTCATTATAAGGCTTTCTTTGTGGCAAACATGTTATTTAGAGTTTACGTTTTATTTCTTGTGGGGTTTTGTATGGGCCCCAGGGCAATCGCCCCGATATTCCTCCCTTAAAACCGACACTGAACAGAAGTATTAATTTGCTTGTAAGATGTGTTTGTTAGTAGATAGTATTTAAGTACAGTACTCCTAAATCTGATGTTAATTGCAATATAAAGAATTATTGAATATTACCAATAACATACATACTTAAATTCATTGTGAATACATGGAAGCACTCGAGAATTCACCAATTAAAGATATTGCCAACACATTATGTTCCTAAATATTATGTTTCAAGTTTTTCTTTGTGTCATTATGCGATTTAGGAACATATACTTGCTAAACTATGTGCATACAATTAGGTCTTGAATAATTTAGTAACAGTGTAAAGATCACTTCACGTGTCTTATTTATGTTTTATGAAGGCATCACCAGAAGATTAGGAGGATTAGAAATGAAGATTTTGGGGTAAGAACTAGACTAATGGTGATATATGAGATACTAGAGGAAGCAAGGGGACACATCTATGGACACATAATGAGATTGAGAAAGGAAAGAAACCCAAGGAGAATAATGGAGTTGTAGTTTGGAGAGGAAAGACCACCAGGGAGACTAAGGAAGAGGTTGAAGGAGCAGATGTCCGAAAGTGTGTGAGTGAGAGGAGAAGAATGTGCAATAGTAAGGGAGGAAGAAGGATGGAAGGACAGATGAAGACAGAGTCACTTTATTAACAGTTCAGAGTGATGTTTTTTTAAATTATCGTATGGCATATATTGCCGGGAGGGACATGGCATCTAGGTTCGGTCACCATATATGTAGAATATTTGCCGCCCTGGTGGCACAGAACGTTGTCCATGCCACCCATAGGAGATTGTCTACACGTCTTACTCGTAGTGATATTATGTGATGTTAGAGATTATGAAGCTGTCACGCCGATGTGAATCTTAACCAAAATAAAGCCTAACTAACCAAACCCTGGTGACCTTTGGGATTATTACCCTTAAGGGAAAATACCCAAGGTACCATCTGTGGATCGAACCCGGGAACCCTAGACTCGTAGTCGGGTGCACTGATCACTACACCAAGAGGCCGGCTATGGTGATGATGATGATGATGATTAATAAAGACAAAGACGACAAGGACTAAAGAGTTCTCACCTCTTCATTGGAGTGGCCATAGTACGGCTGTTTACCCATGCTGTATATCTCCCATAGGACAACACCGTACGACCAGACGTCGGACTCAAGTGTGAAGCGTCCATACATAACACTTTCTGGAGACATCCATCTGACAGGCAACAGACGAGAACCTCCGATCTGTGAAACCAATAATAGCTACATTAGCCTTATATTTAGGCTCAGCTTTTAATAAATATGATGGTAGCAACATAACATAACATTTTCTGTTTTTAATCCCACTTGTTTTTGGATTAATTGAACTTCATCAAATTCTAAAGTATTTTCGAAATATAAGTGTACTTAATTTATTAATACTGCACAAAATGTGTTGCTTCAGTTATAAAGGAAATCATAATTTTGAATGACTTTGAAAATGTTTACGTTTGAAGTTATGATTTATCAAACAATAATGCTCGAAGAAAAGTTAAAAGTTAGTTTGGTTTTATATAAACTAAAAAAAAATCCTTTCGTCAAACCTGTATATCTTTTTCACATCCTTATTTTTGTGTGTGTATAATTTAGTATCTATTATTGAGGTAAGGTATGATTAAAATATCTTAGAATAATATTTTAGTCTGTTATATATTCAGACACATTTACAAATTTTGTTTGTTTTTAAATTATGGCAACTACTTTATTCAATTCCCAGTTTAATATGGATATGAACCTTGAACCTTTGACTTTTCATTATTGGCACATTAGAACAAAACATACATATTTTATACTTGAAAACTGATGACGATCTCTTGACATGTGTTAGTTAATGAATACTTTTAGGACCTTTTTATTATCTAACCCCTTTTCAGTTTTTAAGTTAATTTTTATACACGGAAGAAGATTCAGGGAATAGGGTTAAACACACACTTTGGGTGTTTGAGTTTTTATTTTGAGCAATAAAACAATCATGGATTATAGATAATATGTTTAGGATAAAGTACATTTTATTTTCTATTGCTTTGTAGTAGTATTTTTAATTGGTTTTAAAATTAGTTACCGGATCGATTTTGCGTTCAAATGCTCATTTAGATTTCTTAAATAAAATATAAACAAATCAGTGAATGGCCTTTCATTCCAAAGTCAGCCTCGTGCAGATACCTTGTAGTAGTCACAGGTGTAGACGTCACGACTCATGCCAAAATCTGCGATTTTGACTGTAAGCCCCGAACCCACCAGACAGTTGCGACAGGCAAGGTCGCGGTGGACAAACCTCTGAGATGCCAGATAACACATGCCTGCAGAGATCTGTAGTGCTACACTCAGCAACGAATCCTGAATTCAATTAAACACATTAGTACACACTGGGTGAACAACTCAGTTTCTAGAAAATTTATAGCTGTACCGGGTACAAAAGATGTGTGGGTTCGAGAGGGAAAGAAGATAGCATTATTAATTTTTGATTTGGTGAATATTTTCCCAAGGTAAACGTTGTTTTTTTAAACGAAAAACTATATTATTTTTAGGGACTCTTATTCTACCCAAAAAATCAAACAACTTTTATTTGAAACATTTGTTTATTTGATCTCTCTTTTCAAAGATGGACAGATATTTCGATAGATAGATACATGTGTCAATAATTTTTTAACGAGATCTCAGTGGTGAGTTGGACTTGTTGGAATACGTTATTAAACCTCTTATTACACAAGAAATAGAAAACCAGACATATGATAATAGTGTAATTGCTTCAGATGAAGACTTGCTTTATTTCCAACCAGATGGAGCCCCACCACATTACACTGTTCAACAATGGCTCAACAATACATTTCCAAACCAGTGGATTGGTAGAAGAGGGTCTATCTTTATTATTATTAGTATTAGCACCGCGTCTTACTAGCCATTCGGGTTATACACACTCACGCTAATGTGTGTAATAATAGGGTGATTGTGAGTTGAAATGGAGGACCTACAGTTTAACGTGGAATCCGAACCACGGTGGAGGCCCGGCATTCCTCAAATTCCCAAGTTGTGATTGATACACGTATTGTCAAAGGTGAAGTAAGGGTTTGATAATCAGATAAATCTGTGCCGGGACCGAGGATTAAACCCCGAACCCCCAGCACAGAAATCTGACATCTTACCTCTAGACTGTCAGGTCATCCAAGGGTCTATCTAATGGCCTGCAAGATCCCTGGATCCAACTCCCTTAGATTTTTTCCATGGGACTACCTAAAACATATTGGTTATAAAACAGAGCCTAACACAATCAAAAAACTCAGCAAAAGGATTATTACAGCTTACAGAAATATTCATAGAGATGTTTTTCAAAATATCAGACGTGCATTCGAAGATAAACTGTATTATTTGTTGGAGACACTGACTAAGATGCACGATCCAACCACTGCGCCAATCACGAGAGGCGCTGCAGTAGCGCAAGCATCACGAGTTAGCCAATCACATAACTTTCCGTTACACAGTTCTTTTTCCGTCACCAAACCGACCGCGTCGTTTTGTGCTCACGCTAACTTTCTTTTCGTGTTAATTAGCCCACTAAGTGTATTTGTAGATTCTATGTTCGTCTCAGACGTTAATTTTGTGTACTCGACATTAACCTTTGCTAACAGGTTATGGGCCCAGTACTCGTCGCGATAATTATCGTGTGACTAATCGAAGATCGCGAAGCACGTGACTCTAACGGACACTGCGCCATATTTAGTCTAGAAAAACTCGTTAGTACGCTGCGAAAATGAACGCAACCGGCGTAAAGTTCGAAGTTTTAAATAAAGAGAATTATGAAACATGGAAGCTACAGATGCGTGCAGTTCTCATAAAGAATGATGCATGGGGCTATGTGAGCGGGACAATCGTGAAGCCGGAAGCGGCTGCAGCCGAGCCAGCGACGATTGAAGCCGAACGACGGTGGAGAGAAGCCGACCTGAAGGCACAATCTGACATAGTGCTCGCCATGAACCCGTCAGAAATAAAACAGACTAAGGGCTGCGAAACTTCACGAGCAATCTGGGAAAAATTAGAGGGAATATACCAGTCCAAAGGGCCGGCACGGAAGGCTGCGTTGTTGAATAACTTGATGTCCTTGAAACTACAAGATGGCGGCGACATGCATGAACACACTCGGTGTTTTTTCGACATGGTGGATAGGTTGGCAGAACTTGAAGTTGATATTAATCAAGAGCTATTGGCAGTCATGTTTTTGCGCAGCCTACCGGAGAGCTACGAAAACTTTCGTTGCGCCATGTCGTCACGTGACGCATTACCGCCTCTGGAGATGCTTCGAATCAAAGTTACGGAGGAATTCGACGCGCGTAAGGAAACGAGCCGGAACTCAACGCAAAACGCGATGTACGCGGGAAAGTCGGTCGGAAGTAATAGACGAGAAAAGCCCAGATGGGAGAAATTGAACAAAGACTATGGTGCGAAAAAGGACTCTAAAATGAAGTGTTTTAAGTGCAATGCAATCGGACACCGGGCGAAAAACTGTCAGAAGACAAGGATGTCGAACGAACAATCCGCGAAAATCGTCGAAAGCGTGTGCCTAACCGCGACGGACACATCCAATAAAGGTGCACTTAAAATTGCAAACAATGCGGGTCGTGTTAGCTGGTGTTTCGACAGTGGATGCACGTCTCACATGTGTGGGAGTATCGAGTCGTTCGCACAGATCAGTCGGAACTTCGATCATGGAAAGTTAAATCTCGCTAACGGAACCTGCACGGACATCGAAGGAATCGGTACCGTGTCATTCGGGACAAGCGTGAGCGGTAATCAAAAGGTGATCGAATTCAAAGACACATTGTATGTACCAGGCCTACGCGCTAACCTCATTTCGGTCGGTAAAGTTACCGACAGAGGTCACAAAGTGATCTTTAGTGAGGCAAAGGCCGAGATCATCGATCAGGATGACAATGTGCTGCTTATCGCGAAACGGGAAAACGGGCTATATTATTTCCCAGAGTTGAACGACCAAGAATGCAGGAAGATCTCAGGCCCGGATGACGCCGCTATTACTCCAAAAAGGAATTCCATTGAGGATTGGCATTCTCGCATGGGACATCTTAATGTTAAGTCACTACGTGAGGCTATCAAGATGGGATCGATTCGAGGAATCAACATCGAGGACATTAACAAAGATTTTCAATGTAGTGTTTGTCTCCAGGGGAAGATGTGTCGTGCTCCATTTCCAAGGGTTTCAGAGAGAGTGTCGGTACTGGGTGAGCTCATACACTCCGACATTTGTGGTCCAATGCGAGTCGCTTCACACGGAAAGAAGCTCTACTTCGCTACGTTCATAGACGACTCTTCAGGATGGTGTGAGGTGAGATTCATCGAACAAAAGAACCAAGTGATGGATGAGTTTGATAGTTTCAGGGCACTTGTGAGCACCCAACAGGGAAAGTCAGTTAAGTGCTTACAGTCGGATAACGGACGCGAATATGTCAACAAACAGTTTGACCAACTGCTCCAAAAACACGGCATCTTGAGGCGTTTGACTGCACCTTACAACCCACAGCAAAATGGAGTTGCTGAGAGGAGAAACAGGACACTGATGGAGATGGCACGTTGCCTTTTAATCCAGTCCGGACTGCCACCGACTTTTTGGGCGGAGGCCGTCAACACCGCAAACTTCATACGCAATAGGTCACCAACAAGTAAACTAAAGGGAAAAACCCCGTATGAGGTTTGGTTTGGGAAGCCACCGGACGTGTCCAGCTTTAGGATCTTTGGGAGCGAAGTCTTCGTCATGGACAGAACGCCGGGCAAGGGGAAGCTGGAAGTAAGATCAAAGAAAGGCATCTTCGTAGGTTATAGCTCAGAGTCAAAGGCGTACAGGGTATGGCTACCGGAGCAGAGGAAGATCGAGGTATCCAGAGATGTGATTTTCATGGACAGGACTACGATCCAGTCATCGAAGAATTGGGAGGACTTCCTCCCGCAGGACAAGTCCCCAAATTTGTCAAGTTCTTCAGTTGATCTTAACGCCACGGAGAGTGAAGATCAACATGTCATGATCAACCTCTCTAATAGTCAAGAATCGCATCATCCAACCGAAGAGCCATTACCAGAGGAACGTTACGACGAGTACGAAGACGCTGAGGGTTTCCAGGGTTTTCCCCCAGAACAACCATTGAACGCTGTAAGAAGAGGTCCAGGAAGGCCGAGGGTACTGCGGACCGGACGTCCCGGAAGACCCCCCAGAGTCTATGCAATGGCGAATCATGTCGTCAAGGATGACTTTGTTTTTATGACTGAAGTTCCAGTTGTTCGAGCAATGACAAGTACGGATTCAACCGAATGGATGTTGGCCATGGCAAATGAAGTGGAGTCAATTCTTGCAAAGGACACATGGGATCTAGTGGACAGGTCAAAAGCGTCAAGGGTGATCGGCAGTCGCTTTGTGCTACGAAATAAGTACGGGGCAAACGGCGTTCTGGAGAAGCGCAAAGCCAGGATAGTGGCGAAGGGATATGCTCAACAGTACGGCAGGGATTTTCACGAGACGTATGCGCCAGTTGCACGACTAGATTCAATACGGTTGGTTGTTGCATTTGCAGCCCAGAACAATATGCACATACGCCAGTATGATGTGGAAACAGCTTATTTAAACGGGAAACTGGATGAGGAGGTATTCATGGAGGTACCAGATCGTTTTGAAGAAGTCCTAGAGCACATAGTGAGAAGTAAAGGACGCAAGGATCAGACAGTCAGCAGGGCGAGAGCCACACTAGACAAGTTAGCAACAGGTAACAGGGTCTGCCATGTAAAGAAGGCTCTGTACGGCCTAAAACAAGCTGGTCGTGCCTGGAACAAGCGTCTAGATAAAGAGTTGCGCACCATGGGCGCGAAACCCACCAATGGAGACCCGTGTGTGTATATAAGGCATTGGAACGAAGAGATCATGATCATCATCATCTACGTCGACGACATCTTGATAATATGTCGTGACCCTGAAGAAACTACCCGTTTCGGGGACAGACTTGGAAAGATGTTTGAGATGAAGGATCTGGGTGATCTGAAGCGCTGTTTGGGGATGGATTTCTCCAGAAACTGTGGTGGGATATTTGTAAGTCAAAAGACGTACATAAAAGACATCCTTCAACGCTTTGGTATGTCGGATTGCAAGCCTGTTTCAACCCCACTAGACGTCGGGACGAAGCTGGCGAAGGGTGAGGTATGGTCAACTTCAGATGGTGAGAGACCCCCATACCGAGAACTAGTTGGTTGCTTGTTATATTTGTCAGTGGCCACACGCCCGGACATATCTCATGCAGCTAGTGTGTTAAGTCAATTTAACGACTGTTTCAACGGTACTCATTGGAGCGCAGCAAAGAGGGTGCTTCGGTACCTCAAGGGCACTGCTGACCAGGGAATCTCATACAAGCGTGGGAAAGGCTCATTGACAGGCTACGTAGATGCTGACTGGGGAGGATCACTTGATGACCGGCGTTCCTTTACAGGATATGTTTTCGTCATGAATAGAGGTGCGATTGCTTGGGATTCAAGGAAGCAACAGACTGTTGCGCTATCTACCACAGAGGCCGAATACATGGCCCTGAGTGAAGCAGCCAAGGAAGCCGTGCACCTCCAGCGTTTCCTGCTAGAGCTTGGAAAGGAGGAATTTGGACCACTTCAACTGCTCAATGACAATGTTGGGGCGCAGAGGCTGGCAACCAATCCTGTCTTTCATGCACGTACCAAACACATTGACATTCGTCACCATTTTGTACGAGAGATTGTTGAGTCGGGTCAACTGGTGCTGGGACACGTGGCATCGGAAGAGATGCCAGCTGATGTATTAACCAAGGCTTTGACGAAATCAAAGCATGGGCACTGTGTTGATCTCCTGGGACTGATAAAGGCACCTGATGAGTTATCAGTTGTTGTCTCGAGGGGAAGTGTTGGAGACACTGACTAAGATGCACGATCCAACCACTGCACCAATCACGAGAGGCGCTGCAGTAGCGCAAGCATCACGAGTTAGCCAATCACATAACTTTCCGTTACACAGTTCTTTTTCCGTCACCAAACCGACCGCGTCGTTTTGTGCTCACGCTAACCTTCTTTTCGTGTTAATTAGCCCACTAAGTGTATTTGTAGATTCTCTGTTCGTCTCGGACGTCAATTTTGTGTACTCGACATTAACCTTTGCTAACATTATTTTATTGAAAATAACGGAAAAAACTTTGACCATTTATTATAATTCTTTTTGATCATGCCATTAAATTAATACCATTTAGTAGTAATTTAAATATTGTTAATAATGTTTTGACAGTTTGTCAAATACCTTTGAAAATAGAGATCAAGTAAAAAAATGTTTCCCACAAAAGTTGTTTGATTTTTTGGCGTAGAATAAGATGTCACCAAAATTAATACAGGTTTATATTTTTAAAAAATACCTTGACATAACATTTAAAACGTCCACCACATCAAAAATGAATAATGCTGTCTTATTTATCCCTATAAACCACACAGATTTTGGTAGAAAATGTTTTTCAACTCTAATTGGTAGATACGCGTTGTTTAATTGTTTTAATGAGAGCCTTACACGGGTGTAAATAACTGCAATCATATTAGCAAGCCGACTAAAAATTGGACCAAATAATAAGGTGTGAGCGTATAACCCAAATGGGTATTAAGGCACGGTGCTAAATATTATTATTATTAAGGTGTGAGTTGTGAATAAAATTGTAGATACAGACAAACAATCAACAAAACACAAATACATGTTAGTAAAAATTAATACATTTATTTTGTCTTGAACTGTGTACTCAAACTTACCACTGAATAAATGATAAGGAATATAAATAAATTACAACATGTTTTTGATCATCAAATATGGTTATTTCTAATATGATCCTAAGATATTCGTGAATAATTGAATATAATTAATTGTTCCATCATTTTTATGGATTACATTAAAATTGGATATCTGATGTTGTGGTTGAAATTGCTATAAAGCATTAAGATATCCACGGATGTTGATATCTGGTGAAGTTTACGGAAGCCAATTGAGGTTTTTCATATGTGGGGTACAATGCAGATGTTTTTTTTACCTCCGTGTGAAGCTCTAATTATAATAGACAATATATAATTTGGTGTTCATTCAGATACAATCTCTTTCGGTGAGCTAAAATACTGAAATAATAAGCTTAAGCGATTAATTGATTGAACTTATTCAGATGATTGGGCATACATCAAGGTGCTTGATATCAAAACTTTTTCCACTTTCACTGTCTTAAAATATATTATAGGTATTTGGGAAAGATAAAAGTTCCCACAATACCAATGTACCATAGTCAAAAGAGAAAAAGAGTGTTGGTCCTAATTTTAGTTTTAGCACCGTGTCCTACTACCCATTTAGGTTATACTCCTTCAGCCCTAAATTGAGTAGGCCTATAAATCATGTGTTGCTCGATACAACTCTAAGACCAGGAAATTATTCTTAAACAAGACACCTCAAATGATTTTTAAAAAAAATCTATTTATTTGCAGTTTAATTGAATGTAAGAGAGACTAAGAAAGGGGAGGCCACGGGAATGAGGTTTGTGAGGAGCATGTTAGCTGTCATAAGGAGAAACAAGATTAGGAATGAAGCTATCCCGGAAAGAGTTGGGGTGCAGAGAGTAGGCCTACATGATATGGTAGAGGAAGCAAGGATAAGAAGGTATAATCATTTAATGAGGATGTAAAAGGAAATAATACCAAAGAGAATTATGCAAATGAAGTATGTAGGAAAAATACCACAAGTGAGACCAAGAAAGAGATGGAAGATACAGATAACAGAAAGTGTGTGAGTGAGAAAATAAGAATGGAAGCATATAAAATAGGAAGGATTGTGGAAATAAATAAGAATATAGAGGCATTTTACTAAACTGACCCGGCCACAGTTTGTAAGCAGTGGTTTTTGATGATGATGATGATGATGATTTGAGTTTCATTCATTTTTTCTATTATTCTTTTCTCTATCTCTTTCCCTGAATTAATTTGTCAAATTACCTTATTAAGAGGCAAAAGTCCTGTGACAGGCTTCCAGAACTGTCGGCTATTTCTGCGTAATACTTCCGCGAGGTCCCCGTGAGACATGAACTCAAACACCATCCAAGGACTGTGACTTGAGTCTGAAATGTGATTAATAAGTTAACAACTGAGGACAATACAAATAAAAAGTCAGAACAATTTTTTTGGTAACACTTGAAGTATGCGAGGCTTTGAAAAATTGTGGAAAATTCATTATCTTCACCTTTGCCGAGAAAATTTTTCAGCCTTAACTTTGCTTGGGAAAAAAATATGGCTTCAATAATAATTATGATTCTCCAAAAAATAAATTGTCATATTAAAATACACATTTATGTTCATATTATTTTCACTCTATGATGTAATATATTACACATATTAATGTTAATATGACCAAATTAACATTTTGTTATTTTAACAACTTGATTTAAAAACTTAAGACGAATTTTACAAACTTTTTGCAATATTATTTTAAAGTGATATTTAGTGTCTAAAAGTGATATAAATTCATAGTTTATTTTCAGTTTAGAGCAATAAATAGAAATATTCAAACTTCGAGCTAGCTTTATAATATTAAAAGTAATTAATATTTTAGGCTGTAATAAAATGTCATGAAATTAGCAGCCATAAAAACAACAACAACCCCTTCCACCCACCTAAAAATTCCTATAGCATTCTGTTGGCCTATTTGCAAGAATATAAAAACAATTTATTTTCCCTTAAAAAAGCTATGATTTTTCTTTGAGTTGTCATTTTAGAATTATAATTTTATAAATTATATACTTAATAAAAGTGTGTTGTTTTGGGAATTTATTTTAATGATAAATTTACCACATGTGACACCAAAAATTTAAACTTAAAGGGTGGGAGGGTGGAGAGAGGTAATTAAAACTAAGTGTGCTTTCATTCACCTTAAGAGAGGCTGAGAAACCACATTTTAGAAAAATCAGCACCAATTCACCCAGTCAAGATTTGACCCTTTATGCTCAAGATCAGAGTCAATCCCAAAGTACCTGCCAATAACGCTGGTAGCTGACGGTACTGTCATAGGCTAAATTGAGTGGCGTGTAGCGTTCCCAGAGTAAGTACAGTCTGATTTTCATATGAAGCCCATTATTTGAAGTCCGAAAAATCATGTTACAATGGCGGAAAGAAAATTTTACAATTTGTATTTTTACACTTAATTAATGATTAAAAGAAATAATACACAGTAATCCATAAGAAAGTATTATTGGAAGATTTTGGTACTTTTTAGATGCTCTTTATGACCAAATTGAGAGGACAGGATATAGAAGACATTATTAAGGTGGTGCGGTCATGTGAGGAGAATTGAGGAGAATTGAGGAGAATTGAGGAGAAGATAGCAAAGAAGATACTGGATATTGAAGTGGGGGGCAGATGGACAAATTGATGACCAAGGGACATGTGACTGAAGGGAGTGGAGAGAAATGTGGAGGAGAGAGGAGAATAGCCTACTGGGTCATTATGGAGTAGAAGAGGTGACGGGGAGAAAGGATATGTTGGAGAGGCTTATGTTCTAAGCAGACCCAGCCAGTGGCTGGAAACTGTTCATCATAATGATGATGTCTAAAAATACATGTTTCTAGAATGCCAAATTTGAGTCACTTTTAATCAATGTAGGTGGTAAAAAGTGGGGTTTAAAAATTAGGGATTAGAACTTATTTAAACTGTACAAGTGAATAAATGTTTCAACAGCCAGTAGAATACATCCCCCATGGTAGGTAATATAAGCATAACCTATAATTTATTGATCATTATTATTATGTGTTCTGTCTTACGACAGGTCCCTTCCTTTTGTCAGTGATCTTAGACCGCCAATGAGCCCTGTCCTCTGCCTCCTCCTCGAGGTCCCAGAATTTTCTTCTTTCCTTCAAGTCATCTAACAAATTTGTGGATCTAATAGGAGATGCAATATTACAAGTTGAGAACACCCTGGAAACCCTCCTGTCCCCGACGTGACACTGATTGAGTTACATCCAGTAAGTAAACTCACCTCTAAGCACCACTCCTATGAGAGACAGGATATTGGTGTGTCTGAAGGTACTCATGATGTCCACCTCTCGCATGAAGTCATCCTCGGCTTCTCGGCTGGCAGAGTCCTTCAAAACCTTCACAGCTACTATTTTTGCGTCTGCACCATCCTCTTTCTTCAACTCGCCTGTCAACACAAAAAAAACAACCTTATTTTTTCAAACTTATTCTCTCGTCACAAGGTTATTAAGGTGGGAGGGTAGAGGAAACGAGAAAAGGTAAGTGTTTTTGCAGTTTTTTTTACTCAAAACATTGTTTTTTTTTGTCAAAAGAAATTAAATATTGCTTCAGTAGAGACGTGTAATTTTAATTTTCTTCTCATGGTGGTGACTTCAACAATTCTTGAATATCCTTCCATGTAATTTTTGTTTATCACCGCATTTTACTACTTACTACCCATTGCTATATCAAACATATTCTTGAATTTAATGACAACTTTATCTATTCATTTAATAAGTTTCTCATTTAATGCCATTATGTTCATGATAGATATTCAACAAATGTTAAAGTCACCATGTGAAGAAAGTTAAATTCTATGTTTCTACTGAAGACAGGTTTTATATATTTCGGCCAGAAAAAAAAGTGTTGTTATAAAATCTGCAAAAATACTGATCTTCTCTCGCGTCTCCTACACTCCCACCTAAAGGTTAAGAGTCAAACACATTAACCAAGTGACCAACCCAAAAAAGCGTATTTAGCATCCCATTGCAGGTGCTGGTTAGGGTAATTAGGAAGTAGCAAGGCTGGTCAAAAGCCCTCAATCGTTGCTTTAGTAATGCATGCATGTATCTAGAATTCACTTTTGGGGAGATAGGCGGAGAAGAGGTGAATGATTAGACCAATAACTCACACTTTCAACAATGTTAGAAATATATATATATACACTGGCTTGTGGTTAAAAAATGAACAAGTTAAGTATGATTTTTGATGTGGCACAACAGCAAAATAATCAACTCTAGTTGACATACAATACTCAAACGAGTGTGTAACTCAATGAGACCGATTATATTAAATGTTACAACGTATTAACAATATATATATATATATTTCTTTTCATCTAATAAATTATTGAGACAATACATATTAATTTGTAGATAAATGTAGTATGATATGAGATTACATTTCTGGAGGGGGACAGGAGGTTACTCCTGACCCTCAGGAAGGAAGGCCATAGGGTAGACAGTCATGGTAAGACCTTTCAGTGTAAATCAAGTGGGCATTGATGAACAAACGACAGCTATTTAATTGCAATGTCAATAATTGTTCATTAACTGGTTTATTGTTTATACAAATTAAATGAGTCATGTCAAAACAACTAGCCAAAGATAAAATGTACAAACCGTTACATTGTTGTTTATTTTAAATAGTTCTACATAGTAATCTCCTTCCACTACAGCATACTTTAGAACTTTAAAGATCCACTTGTATCATACAAGATAGTTGTATTAATAAACTATAAAGTAAAGAGCGAAAGGAGCCGGTTGTCAACTGTTTAATACATCGTTCTAAGGTCCTACATAGCTGATTGTCGACAGCGGATAGGGTTAAATATAGAACATTTCCTCACGCCATTAATTCAACAATACCGATGACATGATACGCTCTGACGAGAGAAATATTCCTTTTTGCATCCATCTTCATCGCTCTTCCATTAGATAGAAATAATATTTGTTTGACTTTTAAGAAAATAATAATCATCGCCCGCCCTCGTAGAAACGTCCCAGCGGTCTTTTCCGGCAGCTTGGAGGAATAATCGTCGATATCGTTTGAAAGTGTTGAAATATACAGTAAATAAACTGCCTGATATTTAGAGTTTCAGACTCAAATGTGTTCATGTGTGTGAGTGAGAAGTAAAAATATGGCAAAACGAAACTATATTTTGTAAATTGATGTGTATTATGATAGTGTAGAAACCAGAAAATGCGCTTGACTCTGACTTAGATGTAACGTTCAATAATTACTTATATCTCTTATATATCTCTAGAAGTAGGTACGTTATGTGATATTTTTCTAAACGCATTTGCTAGAAGAGGAAATCAAAGGCAACAAGATACATTTTAAGATGTAGTACATATTTTACCTCGAAAATTGTTATGTTACATAATTCCGATTCAAACTCTTCCACGCCATCATCATCATCATCATCATCATCATCTTCATAAATTGTTTCCACCTTGTGGCCGGGTCCATTTAATAAAATACCTCCATCTTTCTCTATCTTTCCACAACTATTCCTCCTTTAATAGCTTTCATTGTTACCCTCTCACTTACACACTTTCTGTTATCTGTTTCTCCCACCTCTTTCTTGGTCTCCCTCGTGGTCTTTCCCCTTTTTGGCGTCCTTTTATTTCCCATCTTCATCACATGCCCATACCATTTCAGTCTTGCGTTCTGTTCTCACTGTATTCAAACTCTTTCTACATAACCTAATTAATTAATTAAAGCTCCCAAAGCTCACCCGAAGTAAATAATGCGTTGATAAATCTCATTCTGAAGAATAATACAAACGGCCGACAGACTTTCCACCAACTTGTATTTCTTCGCATGTCGGTGGATTCCTACATTAGTCCAATTTATTCCCGTCAAACAAACGGAAGGTCCACAAATACATTTCTCAAACTGGACACACGAGATTCGTGGAAAACTGCGTTGTTCTGAGAGGATATAATTAGACGAGGACTTTGAACAATACAAATGTCCTGAGACTAAATGACCGGAAATCACCGCCACATAAGTTTGTTTGCTTTAACTATCATATAGAACAAAGGCCAAATTTCGAACCAACAAAAACAGCCACTGGGCAATTATTGTCAAATATTTTTGTTTTGATTCAAAATAATATGCAACTAATGTCCTGTAGATACTTTTGACTTGAGAAACAAGCTTACTTCATTAAATATACATTATATTTTGTAAAATATAGGTCCATTTTTATTCATTTTTCCATTTTTGCCATCCCTATTTCAAACTTTTGAATCAATTTCTTTCATAAACTTAAATACAAACGAACCAGTTTTATTTTATTTTTTACATTCATTAAGTATTAAATAAATTGAATGGCAATGTTTTGACTACAATGACTTCTTAACAATACCATGTTTGCATCTCAGCTTTGCCCATTGGCACTCTTATACAGGGTGTAAGACAGTTTATGATGTTTGAGGGTCGAAGGTCAAAATTAGCTTGTGGAGCTCTAAGAAACAGAGTTGACCATTTTTATAAATTAGATTGCACTGTTGACAATGGCTCTACAACTATATATGTAAGGTAATTTGATCGGAGTCTACTTTGATATAAATAACCTAAGTAATCGGTGGGTGTCACCTTTAGAACACATAAAATACATTCAATTTTAAGAAAAGGATTAACAGCTCCCTTCTTATCCACCATTAATATGCCCCTGATATTACGTGATAATTTTCATTCTTATTTTGAAATTCCAGTACTGACTATCGTCGACTCAAGTTACCTAACCTGGATAAAAAATGACCATGAAGGAGAGTCTTAAAGAACTGCTCTTTCATCCACTTGACGATAAAAAGAAAAACTACATAAAAGGGATGAAAATAGTCCTCATTTGGGATCCAAGCCTCTGCCCTCCCGAGTTAGAGCCAAGTATGGTGACACAGCTGGTATCAACCTTGTGTTGCTTAGAACGTCTACCGACGCCACCGGAATGTGACTATTTCCTTAGTTGCTCCCTGACAAAGGACGAACGGAATTTACTGGGCGAACACAGCCTTTGAGACTATTCCAACGTAAGCAATTGCGAAACAAAAGAGACAATCTAGGTCGCAACTTCCGACACTGCTGCTCTATAAGTTTCCAGAACTTCCCTTTGTGTGACCGAAATGTAAAAACTAACAAATATTCAGTGTGCGAATGATATTGATCAGATTGATACACTTTTAGGTTTGTTACAAAACCCGTCCCAATTCGCGTGGGAATTGCAACATCCTACATTTCACTTAAGTGTCCCACAGAGATTTATTTTCATGTGTTCTTCCATGTATAATGAGATTACCAAGGGCTTACGCAGAAATTAATTATAATCCGACGATAACTTAAATTCTCTCTTTCTATTAATATCCCCTCCCAAACAACAGACGATCTTGAAGGAAAAGATACAGAAGATTCTGCAAATTCTTTCCCCTCCATCACACCACCAAACCAGTTCTTTCTTGAGGTAAGATATGGAACTTATTTTTAAACGTATAAGCTTGTATCCATTTTCTTGCACGCTCTTTGAACATATACTCGTACATTCAACGACTTATAATTTGTAACAACGACAACATACCTCCTTACACTATAACACTAGGAAATCGAAAGTTTATTACCGCACTTACAAAAGTACGCCCCTTACTCATATCTTGAGTTAGTTCTATACAGTCCACCTCATTACACCATATCTCTTTCAGGTCCTTTCTAATGTTATACTTCAATCTACGTCTAGGTCTTCCCATTTGGTTTGCCAGTAAATACCCTGAAAAGGGTTCTAGATTCTCCCATTCGTGCTGCATGTCCTGCCTACCGTAATCTAAGATACTTATTATCCTAACAAGGTCTTTTGATGAATACATGTTATGTAACTAATCATTATGCTAACTCCTCCACTTCCTAATAGCCTAATTCCTTTTTGGACCAAATATCTTACTAAGCACCTTTTTTTTCGATAACCCAATTAATTTTTTCAGTCAGGTAAGTTAAGAGACCATAAATAACAACAAGAATTTGAAAAACAAAGATTATAATAAAGAAAATAAGTGGTCAAGAAAATGAGTGATATATAATTAACTATGAATCCAAAACTAATATAATAAAAATAATCTAAGTCACAGAAATGTAACTCTTAATTTTCCGATCGTGAACCAAGCTTTACCTTTGTAGACCTTTCCGAAGCAGCCCTCGCCTATCTCTTGCATGAAGGTGAGGTGTTCCCTAGGGAGCACAGGGACCGGTAGAGAGTCGGGAGACGTGCAGATACTGTACTGAGGGTTGTGCTGGTAGCGTTCAGGCACGAGCAGACCTTTGCTCAGACTCACCAGATTCGGCTGAAACCATTGAATGATGTGCGGTCAACAGCCAAGAATTTGCCTAGATACTAGTGTGTCTTATTTGTTTGTTTACTCCTTAATTTTTGAAAATGAATTCTTCAAGTAATGGCTACATTTTCATCCTTAAATTAATGTTTTTTTAACTATAATATAATAAATAGCATGATAAATGAAACATACCTCTTAGACTATCTGCTCTCCTATTTTATCATCTTTGTATTAAGGTTAATATAACGTACACTTTAAAAATCAACGAATTATTACTAACAACTTTACTTTGTTATAACCGTGTCTTACTACCTGTTCAGGTTATAGTCTACTATGATAATTACTCTTATGAGGTAGGGATGAGGAGGGAAGAATTTTATAGCTAGTGTATCCATATTTGCGTGGAAGGAGTGTGTCCGTAAGCTCAGTGTAAAGACGTGTTATAATTACATTCATTGCTGTTTCAGCGTGTTGCCTGAGTCAGTTTTATATTCAAGCTTAAGCTCGACTGCTGAGGACGGGGAGATCGAGGTTCAAATCTCGGTCGGGTGAACTGAGGGTGGTTTTTCCTAAATGGTTTTCCACTCTCCCTCCACGCAAATGCGGGTTCACTTCCTCTAATTCAACCTTCCCAATTCCCAATCCATTAGAGTAATTAGTACTTAAAGCGTATAACCCGATCGGGTAGTAAGATGCGGTGCTAAATATTATTATTGTATTATATTCAAGCCATAGGCCTGTATTCTCCACTACCGGATTGCTAGGCCTGTCATAGCTTTATATGTCTTATTATCTAACTTGAGACTATGTCAGGCACACCATCCAGTCCCCGGTGGTGAAAGGGAAAACACACATTTCACAAATTATACATTTTTCGGCCATTCCGGGAAGTGAGCCCAGGACCCTTAACTCAGTAGACAGACACGCTACCAACTAAGCTAAAGTGTAGATATAAATACTTGTTATACTCTGAGTTAATAATTCAAACAACAATTTCGATTGAAAGCAAAAAGCTTGTTTCTGAATTTGAGATATTTACTAAACAAAACTAATAGGGGTTAAATCTGGGAATTAATTTTTTTTTAATTCCATCACAAACAAAAGAAACACGCTTAGGCAAACATTAAATTATGTGCGCAACGAAATATAAATAGCTCCGAAAATATTTAGATCCAGCCGGTTCCAAGATATCAATGAATCATTACAAATATCGTGGACGTGATTTGCAAAGGCGCAGGAAGAAATTTTTAAAAGAATAACACAAAGGTGGTTTGAAACTTACGCTGGAGGAAGGTTTGCGTGACTTCCCCGGCCTGCTGATACACTCCCTCATGGCCTTCCTCTTCCACAGACACACGGTGAGGAACAGGACGGCCAACACAGCCAATACTCCAAACATGGCCAACATAAGACTGTTATTGCTGGGCAAGGACTCGTGTCTGGTAGACATTTCCGCCTGTACACCAGATACACATCATGCTAACATTATAAACAGTGCACTACTTGTGACATATATCACGGACTAGTATCTGGTTGACGTATCCGTCTGTACACCATGTACACATCATGCTAACATTATAAACGGTAGAATACCTCTTATATATATCACGGACTAGTAACTGGTTGACTTATCCGTCTGTACACCATGTACACATCATGCTAACATTATAAACAGTGCACTACTTGTGACATATATCACGGACTAGTAACTGGTTGACGTATCCATCCGAACACCATATACACATTGTTGACATCGTGAACACAATATCACAGGAACACCAGACCAGATGAGCCTTGTGGCTTTGCCTCCACTTTTTCGCTCTTTATTTTTACCCTTGCTCTTTATCTTTTACTTCTCTTTTAATCACTCGTTCATTTTCCCCTCTCTATCTCTACCCTTCGCGCGCACTTTCTCTTGCTCTACATGAGTAAAATGGGTTAAGGGCTGATGAAAGGAAGTGACTAATTCTGTTTGGAAGCCGGATTGTAGGACAAAGTTTCCAAGGGATGTGGTTTTATTGCGAACTGAGTCTATGTAATAATTAGGTTATATTGTGTTTAATCCCTTAGAACCGACGAGCCTCTGATGATAAGATTGGCTTTCTCCCTGCACCACGTCTTTCTACACGTACGAGCTATCAGCGTATTTACATTAATATGGTAGGAATGATTACGGTAGAAGTGAGAGGAAATGTATTTACGCGAGTACTTCAAAAACGTTTTCACGCTGACTTGTTTGAAGGCCACTGATGAGAGGTAGCCGTTATATTTGGCAAAATTGTAACCCAGTATTGTGTTTCGATAAACTGCGACTGTTATTATTATTATTATTATTATTATTATTATTATTATTAGCACCGCATCTTACTATCCGTTCGGGTTATACGCACTTACGCTTATGTGTAATGAATGGTTGGGTGATTGTGAGATGAAATGGAGGACCTACAGTTTAACGTGGGATCCGAACCATGGTGGAGGCCTGGCATTCCACACATTCACAAGATGTCTTGTCAGAGGTGACATTTGCGCTCAGGAAGAACAGAGAAGCGTCTTACAATTTATTTTTTGTCCGAAGGTATTAAAGGATTTGAGATTCACGCCCATTTATGTGCTCGATTAAGGGACAATGCTTTATCTAACCGAAGTGTATATGGGTATAGAAATGTTAAAAAATGATCGGGCAAGTGCGATTCATGCATAGTGGTAGGGATGGCCTGAGGGAATAAAAAGTTTGTAGAGTGCTTGGATAAGTGTATAGAGAATTAGGGAGATTGTATCGAAAAATAATGCATGTGTGATAAATCTCACACAAACAAAGAATTTGTGAAAAATACCAAACGAGACTGACACCTTCCTGGGGATTCCCGCGCTCGTCTAGAAACTAAACAGGAGAAAAGAAATGTGTCCACCTGATGGGTTCTTAATCAATCACAAGATTTCAGCGCGATCCACTCGATGCTAGTTGAAATATTTTCAGCTCTGTCCACTCTGCAAAACACAATTCTGCGATAGCGTTAACTTCTACGATACTCAAGTAAAGTCTTCTCTCGATTTTCGGCGAACGTGTTAAATACGAGATGGGTGTGATGATGATGATGATGATGATGATGGTGGTAATGATGATTATTATGAAGAATTAATTGTTCCTTTCATAAACAAACGAGCTATAAATTATCTTAACTTGAAACAGTACGGAAGAAAGGAACCATACACAATTAAGTATAAGCCTATATGAAAGGCGAAGCTTAAGGGATGAATGATTATAATTACGGAGCTCAGACATAATTGAATGTACAATGTATTGGTACTATTGGCAGCTTAAAGTCACAACCGAGTCACTGGAGGCTTTAACACCAATGATAGCTCTCATTAGCCGATTATATCAACACGTCCTTCACATAGGATCCTACTCTGCCTTTAAATATGAGTGAAGAATTACTAGATAAGTTCAGGACGATCCTTAGATTGCTGGATCGACGGATACGTGGACTAAGAGACTTAGCTGATCTGGTTTTCCCCTGACGGGGAGGTCGAGGTTAGAATTCCAGACAGAGGTACTAAGGAGTGTTTATTACTATTTCCCCCCCCCCACTCTATTCCACGCGAATGCGGAGGCACAATTACTATATTATCAGGGTACTGATTTTAATGGTCTTAAAATAATAAAAAAAATACATAAAAGTTCTAAAAAATGACTTAAATTTTCAAAAAATGAGATAAAAATATGAAAAAAATCTCGTAATAAGTTCACACGATTAAATAAAACAAGCACTTTACAAATGTCGACTAAAAATATCCATGCGATAAAAAGTCTTTAGCAACTAAACTCTTGCATTCTGCTAAATAAAATAGTGATTTACAAATATTTGCTTGAGAAATAATAGATACCATCTCTATGCGATCTCTTCCAGCTTAATTACAGTGTCTAGCCAGGAATATGTATTTTACAACCAGACAAACAAAGAAGATTCAAAGTTAATTGAATACATTATTTAATTCTCCCTCCGACAGCCGTGTGATGGAAAAAATATACATTTATAAAATAATGATTTTAATATGGTATTTAAAAAATACTCATTTAACATGAATGCCTCAAAATGACTCGAAAAATACCTTAAAATGAATCAAAAATGTTTAAAAATTAACAAAAAATGACATAAAACATACATTTCTACAACCAGAGGATCATAAACAGAGTTTATATACTTATGAGCATTGTATATGACCCCCAAAAAAAGACATGTCATCAAAATCCGGGGCCCGATAGTTATACACTTGTCAAAGGTGTGCGATCATTATTTTTTAAATTGTTGAATGATCTTAACAGCCTGATTACCGCAAGATTTTGAAAGCTTTTTGCCTTTATGTGTTGTCAGTAGAGCCCACATTTTTATTTAGTTACATATTTTAATCCTGCCCCTTAGAAATGTGAAAAGCGAGATGTCAACGAATTAGTTTGTTTGAAACAGTATTATAAGTTTTAATTTGACATATTTTTAATTATTTTACTGAATCCTAATTATTTTTCAAAGATTTTACATAAAATTACATATTCTGCTTGCTTTTTTGTTATCGTGGTAGTATTTCTATGTCTTTCTTGGGGAAAATGCTTTTAAATTATTCTTCCCTAATTTTTAGGCAACACGCACTTTCATAAAGGAAGTTATCCAATGATGGAATGGCAGTGAGCAAAGTCCAAGTGAGGTATGCCGGTTCGTCAGAGAGGAAGGATAACACTTGCTGTAACGTAACTTTGTGTCTGACGTTTCTCGGTCTGGAAGGGGAAAGAATGTGGTGTTACCAGATAGTGAGTAACCTCAGAAGCACGTCTCTCGCGCGGCGTGTCAGTTTGTAAAAACAACTCGACAAGCTGTAAAAAAATTCTTAGATATGATTAGCTCATTTTCCCGTTGTTCTTTGGTCGGGGGAAGAAACGGATATAAAGCGGCAAGGCAAAGAACAAATGACGAGAACGGAACTCAAAATCAATTGAGGAAATATAATTTGAAGTTTGTCACAATAATACAGATCGAATAACGGTCCTTTAAAAGCAAAAGCAAAAACAACAATGTGTATATGTGTAGGTGTAATATTATACCTGCTACTACGAGTATAAGACAACACTGGACCGACAAAAATAATTATATGAAACTTACTTTAAACCATTTAGAGTGGTCGGACTTTCACATGTTTACAAAAAAATCAACCAACAATGGAGATTTCATTGAAAGTTTGTAGTGTTTGTATAATTTCTAAAATCAGTTGTATAGTGCCAATTAATTGAAGTATTTATTTATTTATTATTATTATCATCACCACGTCTTACTACCCGTTCGGGTTGTACGCACTTACGCTAATGTGTATTGGTAGGGTGATTGTGAGATGAAATGGAGGACCTACAGTTTAACGTGGAATACGAACCACTGTGGAGGCCTGGCATCCCCCACATTCACAAGTTATGATTAATACACGTCTTGTGAAGTCTTTATTTAATGGGAAATTTAAGTGTTATAAAACAAACTAATAATGAAATACAACTAGTTAAAAAATGTAATTGTATGTGCGTATATTTAGAAAAATGTTTTTCTATTACTTCCTTCAGAGATTTGGAGCCATAACATTATATTTTCTTCAATATGTATGTATTATTAACATGGGAAAATAATCTTTATTTAATGTTACATATTTAAGAGATTTTTATACATATTTATGTACATATTTTGTAGGTTAGAGCTACATAGAAATTAGTACTTTAGTAATTAGGAACATCATAGCTAAAGTGCAATTAAAAAAAAAGTATTTAAAAAAACAAAACATAATTTTTGCCGTAAACGTTGATAGCATTTTATATATTATTACTGTTATTTTATAGGTATCTATATATATTAATAAAATGAAGATTTTTGTGTCGGCCTAACAGTTTGTCTGTCATGAAAATTGCGTGATATCTACCATACGCAGAGTTCTGAAATTTTAAAATTAGTAGTCACTGTGGACAAACATGTGCACCTCGAAGCCGGAATTTAAATATTTGGATTAGATTTTTAAATTTATTAAATATTGGTTCAGAATAAATAAAATAAAGAGATTTTATCTCTGAAGCAAATAAAAGCGTTGCCAGGGGTAAACACGCAATCCTTTGCGTAGTTACCCAAGGTACCTACGGGTACTTCTGCTAGTTTATAATATTTATCAATAGTGGCAGCTAAATAAAAATGGTCTAGCGTATGAATGTATAAAAGTAGTTTTATCAAATTTTTCATCTGTCAGATATAGTCTTTCCTATTAAAATTTGAATCTATAATCTGATCGTTACAGGAAATAACCTTTAAGAAGACATAAATAAATGTCTAATATCCAGCATTGACAAAATATCATCAAATGTATTGTTGAGTTACCAAAAAGTCCACACCTGGTGTCAAATTACACATGTCATGGTGTATGAATTCATTAAACTCTGTCAGGTAGTGTTATTCTTATGAAGTTCTAACTATAGTTCACCCACCTTGGTGGCGTAGTTGAGCTCGACTGCTGAGGACGGGGAGATCGAGGTTCGAATCTCGGTCGGGTGTACTTTTTTCCCTAGATGGTTTTCCACTCTCCCTCCATGAAAATGCGGGTTCACTTCCTCTAATTCAACCTTCCCAATTCCTAATCCATTAGCGTGATTAGTACTTAAAGCGTATAACCCAAACGGGTAGTAAGACGCAGTGCTAAATAATAATAAAAAAACTATAGTTCGGTTCAAACATGCTATCCTGGAATGCTCAAGGTCAGGATTCAAACTCCAACCGGGTGCTGATGATATGAAAGGGGGTTAGGGCTTTCAAAATTGTGAGCCTTGACAGAATTTTTATATCTTTTATTCAGTAAAATGCCGCTGCATTTGATTTAAATGGTACCTTTCTGGTTTTATATAACTTTTTCATTTATTTATGGTATTAAACATGCACTTTACGAAACGACTGATTATATCAGCACACGACTTATAGACTAACCTACATCTAGAACGAACACAACATCCAGCCCTCTGGCCGTTAATTCATCACTGAGAAAGGGGAAACCCACATTTCACCAACGATACATTTTTCAGTTATACCGGGAAACGGACCGGATACTATTATCTCAGTAGACAGACACGCTAAGGACTGAGTTAAGGTACTGGACTTTATATTATTAAATTAGTGTAAGGTTAGTCAGTAAACACATTGACGCCTTACACAAATTAATTATAAGTGTGAATGGGTCAGTGACGATGACGAGTCAGGGGCCAACGGGAGAGATAGTGTAAATTTAAAACGTTATAGTTTTTCTTGAATTGTTTTAAATAATACATTGAATTGCCATTAGCATGCGCTGACTTTAGGGGGCTATTTCTGAAAAATACTATAACAAAACAACATTTGACACGATCAGTTAAATTAAACTAGATACTTTTTAATTCAAGTAGATTTTCCACAGATGAATAATTATTACTTTACCTGTTGTGTTGTGGTTCCACTGGAGTTACCAGCTGTCGTGTTGGCACCACTTGTTATCATAATGTTGTGGAATGGACTTGGCGTTAGAGCAACTATGGAGGGGAAAACATCAAATATTTCAGTTTATAGAATAAATATGATAATTAGGAGTGACATACAATTTACATAATTTATAATTTATTGTGTATACTTTTGAAATATTATATAACATAAAAGATAAGTATGAAAGAAAGATATGTTTTCTAAACTTATGCATATTTTATTATTTCATTATCCATTAAAAACCCAAACTTCATAGTTTTTTACATGTCGATGAGCAACTAGTTTTCTAATTTGGTGAACAAATAATCTTGAATAGATAAACAATTCATTCACTCTATAAGCTAGCCCTTTTACCTTCAATTACTATACTATAGCCCCATATTATAAACTGAACCATCGTTAAATCATGCAAGGTATTATTATTATTATTATTGGCACCGCGTCTTACTACCGTTCAGGTTATACGCACTTACGCTAATGTGTAATGGTAGGGTGATTGTGAGATGAAATGGAGGACCTACAGTTTAACGTGGAATCCGAACCACGGTGGAGGCCTGGCATTCCCCACATTCACAAGATGTATTGTCAGAGGTGAAGGAAGGGTAACATGCAAGGTAGGCTTGTAAACTCTCAGCGTAAACGAAGGGTACATGAGATAGTATTTTAACACATACGATATAAACACTATACATTTCAGTTTAGTCAGCTCTAGCTCGTTTCAGTGGCTTCATGATCTAAGGCGCTACTCTCGCGGTAAAATAGATTGCCGATGACGGAGAGATCGAGATTCGAATATAGGCCGGGTGTATTGAGAGTGTTTTTTTTAAATCTAAATGGGCTTCCGTTATGCCTCAACGTAAATTCGGGTATACTTATTCTAAATATAACCTTCCTAAACCAATAGCGTAAATAGTATATAATCGTATAACCCAAACGGATAGTAAAGACGCGACTTAAAAAAATAAGTTGACCTTCTCATTTATGATTGTTGTTGCTTTTTTTTTTCACACCACGTCATTAATTGATTAAGAAAACGTAAATTGTATTAGGAAGTTTGAATTTTAGAGGAAATGTACCAGCAATCACATGGAGGGAAAGTGGGGGTTTATTCAAGAATACTACCCTTCGTACNCCCCCCCCCCCACTCCATCAAAATTAAACTTTAAATGTACCACCGTTTTGCACCAAAGTATTACGTTTTTCACCATAACCCAAGAGACAATACGACTGTTTATGTTAAGGAGGGGGGCAAGTTAAGGGTAGCCCTCCCCATTATAAAAATGTCGGATTGGTCCTAATACCCTAATGGTGTCCATGTTTTTTCAAAGTGAAACAATTTTTAAGTTTTGAAATACCTTTATTTTCACAGGTTTTCCAGACCAAAAAAATACTCATTTCCCCAGTATGTATATGCAATTTAAACTAATAATATAGTAATATAACAATAAACTAATAATATAGTAATCACACTTACACTATTACTTTCTTATATCAAGGGAAAGGATTGGGATTGTGGAAAAATCGATCTCCGGATTAATACGAATTATTACTTTTTCTGTGAACATGAACCCAACAAAGTGAATTTTACAATTATCTCTGTACCCTGGTCACGGATCAAGAACGGTTTGATGGATTTTGTTCAACCTTGATATCTAGATGTTATAAGTCAATATCACAATTATTTCCCCCCACCCAAGCCCTTCAATAAAGGGTAATTTTTTTGAATTTTTTTTTTTTCGGAAATAACTCTAATGATGTGTTTAAAACGCATATATAGGATTTGTTTAACATGAAAAACAGCACTATATAATTGGTTTTTGAGAGAAAATTTGTTGAAGGGTAATTTACTGACGACTGATTTTTCAAAAACTTCAAATATCTTACAAATGGCTTTAATAATTTGGGTATGGGTATATTTTTAGTGTTTTACATAAAAAATAAAACTGTTTACTTGTTTTTGGGGCGAACCATCATTTATGGGTAGTTTACTGATGAATTATTTTTCAAAAACTTGAAATATTTTACAAATGGCTCTAATGGTTTGGTTCCAATTAGTATCTTGGGAGTGTTTGTCATGACAAGTAAAACTGTATATTTGTTTTTGAGTAAAAATTCAGTCAAGTGTCGTTTACTGATGAGTGATTTTTGAAAACTCAAATTATTTTGAAAAGGGCTATTACGATTTTGCTTAAAATGTATATCTGGGGAGTGTTTGATATAACATGACAAATAAATATGTGTACTAGTTTTTGAGGAGAAAATTCGGTTATGGGTAGCTTACTGATAACTGTTATTTTAATTTGAATATTTTAAAAATGGCTTTAGCGATTTGGTTCATATGGGTATGTTAAGTTGTTTGTGTTAAAAATAGTTGGATGGATTTGTTTTTATTTAAAAAATCATTTAATAATAATAACAAACTAATTATTAATTTTGTAAAATTTGATTTAAAAATAAACATAGCTCTAACGATTTGGTTCAAAATTGGTATATGGGGACTATTTTATATATCAATAATATTTTATTTTTATTTATCTAAAATGAATTAATCTAAGGGTAGTTTACTTACGACAAATTATAGGAAATTTTAACTTTTTGGAAATTGACCTTCTATATTGAATTTAAAATGGAAATTTATGAATAGTTTTTCATGTAAAATAAGAATGCAATTTTTATTTTTACAAATAACAAATAATTTTAGTATAGTTTACAAATAATTTATTTTTGAAAATTTGAATCTCGTCATAAATATATAAACAATTTGGTTTAAAATCTCTCTCTCTAAAAATAGAGTGATTATTGTGAATTACGAGATGATGTATTTGTTTTATGAAGAAAAGATGCTTAAGTGTAATTTACTCAAAGCCTATTTTTGAAAATTATCTTCGAAACTATAATTAACAATATGAGAAAGTTTGTGAGATTCTCTCATGCAATTTATTTTTAGTTAACCTCATCACACAAGAGTTTAAAAAAATATATTTAGCACTGCATCTTACTTCCCGCTTGGGGTTTCCGTTATGTACTAATTAAGCTAATGAATTAGGGACGAAGAAGGTTGAATTTAGAGGAAGTGTACTCACATTAGCGTGAAGGGAGAATTGAAAATAGTTTAGGAAAAAAATGCAGTACACCACTCGATAGATATTCGATCCCCGATTGACCCATCTTTGGCAGTCCAGCCTGTTGTGAGAGTGATGCCTTAGACCAAGCAGCCACCGAAGTGGGTCACAAAAGTTATTAAATACATATATGACTACTCTTCGCAAAATCATACATAGATTACTGGTATTGATAAAGCTAATAGCTTACACTGGGTTTGGCTTGTTTACTTGGTATTTAGAAAATTATAACATAAAAATCTAAAAGCTACAGTGGATTTATAAAATCTCCCTATTCTACCCGGTTGTATCAAATTAACTGACTTTGGATATTACTTTGAGGAATTTATAAATGTTGACCAAGGGGCCAGATTCATAGTTAGAATTAGTGCACCTAGAAACCAAATACAAGAAGACACCTACCTAAACTTGGATGGAATGGACCACTTTTGCATATGAAACTGGCTCATTCCATTTTGGTCTAGGTAGGTGTCGTCTTGTATTTAGTATAACTCCGCACTTGAGGCGTATTAAATCTGACTATGAAACTGACCCTTTCAAGACGACGATGGAAATACTTGTGTGGACTTAAATATATAAAATCAATATTACATATTGTACGAGTATATTTATAATACCCGCCTCGGTGGCATAGTTAGTTAACGCGCTAGTCGTGTTGAGATAAACTGCCAAGGACAGAGAGATCGAGGTCGGGGTCGGGTGAACTGAGGTGGTTTTTCCTAAATGGTTTTCCATTCTCCCTCCACGCAAATGCGGGTGCACTTCCTCTAAATTCAACCTTCCCAATTTCTTATCCATTAGTTTAATTAGTACTTAAGTGTTTAACCCGAACGAGTAGTAAGACACGGTGCTAAATAAATACAAATAAATATATTTATAATCTTATATAATGGTAATTATCATGGTATTCGTGCTGCTTTTTTGTTCTATGAATATATGATCGGATAAAACGAGGCATATGAAATTGACTTGCCCTGTAGATAAGGGGAAAAAATGTTTGGGTCACTTAATGAGAAATATAAATAAATCCATCTCAATAAAATTGATAAATGCTACTTAACAATATTATAATCTCAATATAACAATATCAATACTAAACGAAGTCCAAAATCCGTTTTTCTGATGAATTTAATTTATTCTAATTGTAATTTTAAGTTTAAACTTAGTTATATCTAAAAGCTCAGGGCTGCATACGGCAGTTAAGCTGAAATGAATTAACATATTCCTGGAAAGAACATGGTAGACCAATCCCAATAGCAAAGATCTAAAACATTAAAATTTCGTTCTTTCGAGTCAGTGTCAAACATATTTTCCCTGAACCAACCCTACCATTATAAAGAAAGAGAGATCATTAATAAACTGAAGGGGGAAAACTATTTTCATAGCTAGCGAACAAGTTTTAAATACATTACGCGTATACAACAAACATTTAAATTAGGATATCGAGAGAAAAGATATCTCGATCAAATAAATTCTAGAAATATCAGCACAATATTTATTCACACAACATTCAGATGGTAAGTTTGATGTGACTTTTATCCATCCTTAGCTTCGGCTGTTTAGTTTTGCCAGCACCATCTAGTAGAAATATCATGTACTAGGGGAGTTCTGAAAATGTGGTAGTTCTCTAATGATTTATACACTAAATTTCTATGAGCGAGTGCAAAAGAGCTTTCAAATTTTGCTGGAAAGGTATTTGTCACATACCCTCAATGGTTGTTTTACATGCCACAATCAACACGTGATCGACGACTTTACTTTCCCTCCGAAGGAAGTTGTGCTACGGATTTTTTATTGTTCAAGAAAATCCGTCTACTTCAACTGGGTTTGAACCCGCTAACATTGGTTCCTGAGACAAGCACTTTACCCCAAGATCACCGAGGTAAACACAAACAGTACAGATATAAATTAAAAATTGCGTGGTGGTTATAAATCCAATAAAAATTAAGTAAATTTTTTTTAAGAATACTTTATTTGGTTTAAACTTTTACAGAAAAGCGTTAATTAGTTAAAAATTCAAGGGTGAGACAAACAAATAAAAATATTGAATTTTTCATTCTAATCTGGAATATTACCAACATTTTTGAAAAAACAAAACAAAAGTATTACTCTCGTCTCAAAATGGGAAAAAAGTGGTCCAAACGCATCCCTAGTTTTAAATAAGAGTATGCTCACGATGTGAGGTTTTTTTACTGACCTGTGCGCCTGTTGGGACACTTGAGGTCCGTGGTGGGAGGCGAGTTGTCGTGGGGACACACGCAGGTGTATCTACCGTCCCCCTTGGGCACACAAGCGGCATCCACTCCACACAGACCCGGCTTACAGCCCTGATCTACATGCAACACACCACACATAAGAAAGGGGTCAGTCACAACTCGCAACACTTTCATTATTGTTTTATTAATACATTTAACAAGATGGTTATTAACGAAGGGACGCTATCTTTTAGCAGTGGTGTTAAACCTTTTTACTGTTTTTACTTGTCTCAAATGACCCAACAGTGTGATTTCCAATAAGCACATTAATTAATTGAAAATTTCTTTCAAGTTTTATCAGTGTATTTTTAGTTAATTGTTGTAATATAATGGGAATGCTTTATTTGATAAATAAAACTGTATTTTCGTTTTTAAAAATAAAAAAATAAACTTATTCAAAGTTGGATTACCAATACGTTGGCAAATTTCTGATTTTTTAAATAGCTCAATCAATAAAGTTTTGTTTAAAATTTATATCTAAAAAGTGTTACACATGATTATCAAAATGTAAAATATGTTGTTATGAGAAAAAAAATATTTACCAACAATAGATATTTTTTAAATTCTCTATAGAAATAGTTTGTATACGAATGTATGAACGATTATATCATTCCATTTATGTTAATTCGAAAATTACTGTAGCTTCTACTTCAATAGCTTAGTTTTTAAATGTGTAAGCTTATCAATAAGTGGGAGAATCAACGATTTATTTTAAGAGGTAAGAGGGAAATGAAGCGTATTTGAGAGGAACTGTACCCGAATCATCAAACAGAGTGGATGAGAAAGCCGTTCCTACAGTACGCAATCGGTATTCGAATCCCGAACCTATAATAAACGGCAGTAAGATACAATATAATCTAGAACGCCTTTGACCACTTTTACAGTGCCGCGGGACGCATCACTAGTGGGTGCAAGGTGTAGTTTCTTTGTAACTTACTGTACCAGTCCTTGGATCCCCCCCTCCCCCCGTCCCTCAAACTAATGTCTCATTCCTGCGCAAGAACCTAAAGAAGAGTCGGGCCTTTTTGTAGTACAGTTCGTTGACATAATACAGAGAGTAATGAAAACCTTTGACCTATTCATAATATTTTAATAGGTCAGCAAAGTCTCGGGGATATTTTCTATGGACACATTCATTAAACTTTATGATTGATTATACTATGGAAGCAGCTGCTTATCTTAAATTTATTCTAGAGATTTTTTTTTTCTAAGTCAACAAATTCAGATTTACCACTGAAAACAAGAGCGATTTCCAAGTTCTTGGTAAGTTTCTTTTCAAAATGGAGATTTGTTTAAGTGCACGCGTGTTCAACGCGCTCTACCCCTCTCCCCGCCATCCACTCCCACCGGTTATCCACATATTTACATTGGGAAACATTGAATTGGGTTGTCGGAGTTGAGTCCTTAGGATGTTGTTGGCAAGAACTTGAAGGAGGTGGATTTTAAATATTCAAATCTGCATATATCTCCATTTTTATACAGCAACGTCTGTTTCCTCAATAATCTATCTTTTTCCTCGGTCTTCTTACACTGTTTCACAGCTTTTCCTAGAATTTTATTAGGTTTGGTTGGATTAGGTTAGGTGTTGTACCCCGGACTATATTCAAACAACTGTTCAAAGTAACCCGGACAAAATTCGAATAACTGAAAAGGTAAACAAGTGGCTTTGGATTCAATTCAATAGCCTCCATTTACATTGATACCTTACGGATGAGTATGGTGAAATTGAGATTAAATGTACCCCTATCTGCGCAGAAGGAGAGTGGTAAGCCATATAAGATAACAACAACATCCACATTGTACCCGACAGGGATTTTAACCCATATCTCTCCATCACCGGCAAAACAAACTAGTTGAGTTTGACGTTTAATCCACGTGCTCACCGATGCGGGTCAGTCAAAACGATTTCTTATTAAATACATTAATTATATTCATATCATCAAGTTCAAGGATAAAAACTAACCTTTTAAAAATTACTTCTACACAAGTTCATCAACACATGCACATAAATAAGATTATTAAATGAAATAAAATAATCGTATAGAGTTAAAAAAAAACAATAAAACCCACTGCTATGTTATCGTAAATAATGGTGAAGACTCGTTGATAGTAACTTTTGGATGCTCTCCAAACAAGTCGGTCGCTATAGAGCCGTTTGGTTTTTATAGATCCTGATTTTTACGGCCATTATAAATGTCTGCCGCTAATTAGAGGTCAACGTGTGAGGTCCACAATTAGCTGCACTAATTAGTAACTTTTAATAAAGCTTATCAAATATTGGAAAATCTACTTATAATTATTATAGCTCGATATATGTCTGAAATAAACCTTTCTTTAATTTATGATATATTTACATATTGCAGTGGAGTATCCATAAACTTATTTTAGCGTTTAGAGAGGCATATAATGCATCAAAGGTATTTTATATACCTTTTTCATATTAGGAATTTTAGAGACACATAATCCCTGCTGTAAAATTTAGCCAACATAACCGACACATTTTCAAAGCTCTATTATAATTTTACTTTATATTTTACGCTAACTCGTATTTAAAAAAAATGGCAAGGTGGAATTAAAAAAAAGTTCACCAGGTTTGTATGGAGGTACAGTGGAAAACCCCTTAGGAAAATTCTTCAGTACATCTGGTCGAGATTTGAAAACCAACGTACCTGTCATTGACAAACCATATAAGACTGACATATTGATTCGAATGCCCATCAATACGGGTTACGCCGACCATTAAACTTATAAAATTGCTTCCATTTTATTTAGAGGTTTGACTCCCTTTCAAGTTTTGTACGTTGCAACTATTTTGAAAGTATCAGAGTTAATATTTGAACTGGTGAATTTAAGGGTCTGTAAGCCCGGTAACTTCTGAGATTCTGGACTAAATCACCAGACAATTGGGTTTGTTTACTGATGGTTGTTGTAAGGTAGGTCGATGGCTAATCCATACATTTAATTAGGTCACACAATGTATCGAAGGTATTATTTCTGTGTTTTCGTCCAATTGGGAATTTTAAAGGCACTTTTGATGTGCATAAAGATATACGTTTTGAATATCAAGTCACAGACCTGGTTTCAAAATGTAGTCTATAAGTTAAAAACATGTCCATTGCTCTATATTTCTAATTTCCTTAATTTGTTATAAGGTTTTTTAGCACCACGTTTTACTATTCGTTAGGGTTATATGCAGATGCACTGATTAGGCTAATGCGTGAGTGATTAGAAAGGTTGCATTTAGAGAAAGTGTACCTAAATTTGCAAGGAAGAAGAGTCAAACACTATTTAGGAAATAGAATCCTCAGTACACCCAAATGAGTTTTTAACACCGATCTCCCTGTCATTGGCAGCCCAGTCTATTTTTTTTTAGCACTGCGTCTTACTACCTGTTCAGGTTATAAGTCTATGCACTAATTACTCTAATGTGTTAGAGATTGAGAAGGCCTTATTTTAGAGGAAATGCACCCATATTTGCATAGAGGAAGAGTGGAAAATCATTTAGGAATAAAAATCCTCAGTGCACCCGACCGAGATTAAACCTCGTCTTCAGCAGTTTAATCCGACACGAGACTAGTGCGTTAGTCTCCAGTCTATTGCAAGAGTGACGCCTTAGACCAGGAATGTCCAACCTTTTAACAACTGAAGGCCGTGTAAGTTCTTGGGGAGCTGGTGGGGCCATACATTAAATTAGTAGAACCTATTGACCAAATATAATAAAAACACGAACGAATAATTATTTATTTTTTAACAAGTACAGTACATACATATACTACACAAGTAACATCATACTTACGATTCTGGAAACTTCATGTAAATGATCAAGTATCTACGTCAGAGCCAAGAGCCAAATTTGTTGTTTATTTATACATTTTGAAGTACTTAAATTCAAGACCTAGCGGGCCACACACAGCGAGTTTGGGGGCTGGAACCGGCCCGTGGGTATTCCATTCGACCACGAAACGGGTTAAGCTTTTAATTTTTTAATTTTCAAAAAATGTAGGTACTTAACATGCACTCTCTAAAGCGACTAATAAGCTAACTTAATCTAGAAAAAACACAACATCCAGCCCCCATCCGCTAATGCATAGCTGTGAAAGGGGAAAGGCCACCTTTCACCAATGATATATTTTGGGCTATGTCGGGAATATACAGTAATTATTAGGTGGGAAAGCACGTTGCTGACTTGGATAAGGTTTCGGACAAGCTTTAATCAAGATTACTTATGCTCTTAGGGGGTGAAGAGACAGATACTCCCCTTTCTCCCCCTTTCACCTATGTCACTGTGGCGAGTGTATTTAGTTGTATATACAAAGTGTCACTTCGGACTTCAAAAAATACTAGTCTACTTTGTGTCAGCTCAAGATATTAATTCAAACCTGATGAGTATTATTTTGAGTACATTTTAGTCCCACTTTATTGGCCAAATGGTCTAACCTCTATGGCGTCACTCTCATGTTGGACTGGCCTGCTGATGAAGGGAGATAGGGGTTAGAATCTTGGTTGGGTCTACTAAGGGTCGTTTTCCTAAATGGTTTCCCAATCTCCTTCCATTTAAATGCGGATATATTACCTCTAAAATGCTTTCTTACTCATCCTCATCCCATTAGAATAATAATCATATAGGCGTAGCCTATAACCTGAACAGATAGTAAGACGTAGAGAGAAAATATTTTATTAGTAAAATAATTATTAAATTAATTTTCTCTTATGATTTTAATCTATTTTTAAATCCTACTTATGAAAACAATAATAATAACAATTTTATATTTTGGAACAAATTTCAGTTTTCGATTAAAATGAATTGATGATGAAAATCTAAGTCCGCGTGTTTATTTTGGAAAATCTATGGTCTCCCGAACGAAAGGAGCTGCATTAAACTATACTTAATGCAGACAATATTTGCAGTAAAATTTTGCATAATATATTCCCTCTCCCCACCCCCTTTTAACACTTTTAATTAAAAAACATAAGGCCAGCACATTCCTGCGCTGTTGACAGCCACTTGGTGAAGCACTTTGCGTCCCTCGCTCTTCATTTGTTTACTTTGTTTAAAACAAAGAGTGAAGAAAGTGAAAGAGAAATAAAGAGATCTAAATTTGTTATTGAAAACAAGTCCTTCGCAGTTGATACCTCCCATATGCCGGGCTCTTACACCACTAAACAAAAGACCAGGAGAGCTGAGGGGAAAAGGAAGGGGGAAAGGACACCTCTGCATTGCGGCGCGTGCGTCTATGCGTGGGTTTCTCGTGACACCATCACGAACAATAACTATTTTTACTTTCTCAAATCATGATAAATTATTGTAATCGTGTAAATTTTAGATCTTGGGAATCTCAATGAGATTATGATAAATTTTTACGTCTCATGTGTCTTCAAATCCAAGAAAGTGGATTTTATTTTTAGCACCGCGTCTTACTATCCGTTCGGGTTATACGCTTAAGTAATAATTACGATAATGGGTTAGGAATTAGAAAGATTAGATTTAGATGAAGTAAACCCACATTTGAATGGAGGGAGAGTGGAAAACCATTTAGGAAAAACCACCCCCAGTTCACCCGACCGAGATTTTAACCTCGATATCCCCATCCTCGACAGTAGAGTGGATTTTACAACTCTGTTTGTATACCCATGTCTGTCTGTCTGTCTGTCTGTCTAACTGTCCGTGGCCACGTATCTGAAACGGTTCGAAGGATTTGGATCAAACTTGATATCTAGATGTAATTATACAATACCTCAAGCATTTAAAAAAATCCTAGTCCTAAAATCAAGCTTAGTTTACTGATAAGTGACTGTGCATATAACCCGAACGGGTAGTAAGACGCGGTGCTAATAATAATAATAATAATAATAAGTGATTATTTTGAATTACAAATTTTTCTAAAATGGTTATAACAATTTGATTTTAAAATAAATATCTGTAGCGTGTTTGAAATGACAAATAAAATTGTAGACCTATACTTTTTTTTGGGAGATAGGGGAGGAATTCGTTTAGGGTAATTTACTGAGTGATTTAATTTAATTTGAATATTTAAAAAATGGCTTAAGCTATTTGTTTGAAAATTATTGTATGTTGAGTTTTTTACATTATAAGTTATTATATAGCTTGTATTTGTTTTTCTAAATATATATATATATATATATATATATTTGTTTACTGATGAATGACTTTTGTAAATTTGCTTAAAAAAATATTTTTGATGAATTTGTTCAAAATTAGTGTAGATTAAGCTAAAAATGGGTTTCTGGGAATAGTTATTCATGATAAATGAGAATTCATTTTTAATTTTTGCAAATTAAATATAATTTTATGGTAGTTTACAAATAGTTTATTTTCAGTTTAAAAAATAAAAACTGAACAGTTTTGTTTGATATATATATATGTATAGCAATTTTGTGTTTATTGTAACTAGAAAGATGATATGTTTGTTTTTATGAAAACTTAATCAAGGGTAATTTATTGAAAACCTCTTTTTGAACATTTTCTATCAAGCTATAATACATAATAACTATGATGAAATTTGTGCGATTGTATCGTACCATATATTTTAAGTCACTCTTGAACAAAGTAAACATTTGATGAAATAAATCCTCGTGAGAAAAAAATAAAATGAAATAGTGAAAATGTGTCACAGACTTAGAATTAATCCCCCTCCAATACGTTTGTGCCTTTGTGACGTCAGAGCTCATGTCAGAGCTTGTGTGTTGTGTCCGCCCACATAGCCAAGGGGCTTTGCCGATCGGTATTAGAGTGAATATTAGTTCAATGAGATAAACCCTATCTAAGGTAGGAGTGCAGGTAAGAGAGAGTTGGTTCAATGAGATAAACTCTATATAAGGTAGGAGTGCCGGTAAGAGAGAGCTAGTTCAATGAGATAAACCCTATATAAGGTAGGAGTGCAGGTAAGAGAGAGCTAGTTCAATGAGATAAACCCTATTTAAGGTAGCAGTGCAGGTAAGAGAGAGCTAGTTCAATGAGATAAACTCTATATAAGGTAGGAGTGCCGGTAAGAGAGAGCTAGTTAAATGAGATAAACCCTATCTAAGGTAGGAGTGCAGGTAAGAGAGAGCTAGTTCAATGAGATAAACCCTATCTAAGGTAGGAGTGCAGGTAAGAGAGAGCTAGTTCAATGAGATAAACTCTATATAAGGTAGGAGTGCTGGTAAGAGAGAGTTAGTTAAATGAGATAAACCCTATCTAAGGTAGGAGTGCCGGTAAGAGAGAGCTAGTTAAATGAGATAGACCCTATCTAAGGTAGGAGTGCATGTAAGAGAGAGCTAGTTCAATGAGATAAACCCTATATAAGGTAGGAGTGCAGGTAAGAGAGAACTAGTTCAATGAGATAAACCCTATATAAGGTAGGAGTGCAGGTAAGAGAGAGCTAGTTAAATGAGATAAACCCTATTTAAGGTAGGAGTGCATGTAAGAGAGAGCTAGTTCAATGAGATAAACCCTATCTAAGGTAGGAGTGCAGGTAAGAGAGAGCTAGTTCAATGAGATAAACCCTATATAAGGTAGGAGTGCTGGTAACAGAGAGCTAGTTCATTGAACTAAACCCTATCTAAGGTAGGAGTGCAGGTAAGAGAGTGCTAGTTCAATGAGATAACCCCTATATAAGGTAAGAGACAGTTAGGAAAATATACCTACTTCACTCTCATCTCATGTAGCCATTCGCCAACCCATATGATTTGCAAGAACATATGTTAAGTTGTTACTTCTGACAGTCAAAGCTTTCACAACAAACAACTTGTTTTTTATTATTATTTTTAAAGCAATTTTTACATTATTGAAACACTAACTCATAAAGATAACCATTAGAATGTTTCTCTTTTGTGGAAGCGGCGTCTGCGGTTAACTTAAAAAAAGAAAATTCTTTTCAAACGAGAGCTTCTAAAATACTACGTGCTCATAATAAATCAAGATGGCGAAACAGCCGAAACAAGGGCGGTTGATGACGTCACATGAACCATCTTTGGTTGTGTTCATGCGCTGTTTACAAAATAAAAACGTTTGATTTTGAAACTAATATTTGGTATGTCTTTTTCTCTAAGTTATAAAAAAACCTTTATTTATTCTGTTGGCCACTTATAGCAAGATACTTTTTAATTTATTATTTGATTTACTATAGTATATTGTGTTGTCATAACCTCAAAACAGAAACATATTAGTTGTATTAGTATATTTTGTTCTTTCAATGATTTACTAAGACGCCAGTTATACAGTAATCCTTAAGGCGGCACTACACCAAGGTAACAAGAGGCAACATGTAGCATGTGACTCAATGTTGTATGTCATAGAACACAGCTCCCCTCAATTTCTGTAGCATGCTACAAAGCATCTACACCAAAGCAACAAAATTGCTTCAGTTTCCAATCGCCAGTCTGCTACAAAGATGTCATCGAGAACGATGATTGCGGTAGCGACTTGTTTTATTCTTACCGAAGAGGTAAAGAATCGGAGGAGGCGAAGAAGGTAATGGAACAGACAAGTGTTTGTAGGACGAAATTTATCCCAACAAGATTTCGTTTCAAAACTAGTTGTGACTGTCCATTTGTAGTTTTTGTCTGGCCTTTATGTCCGAGATGAAATTGGCCACGAATATTATTTATTTTCTTGTTTATATTTGGGACGTCACATTCATTCTAATAATGCTCATCTATTAATTTTATTGAATTAATTGTCTCGAATACTTTAATAAGATATTATATTAATTATAACTATCTCTCAATAATTCACACAGAATGTTTATTCACCATGAACATCACTATAGTTACAATTAATATGCAGCCATGAAAACAAGTTGAAACACATTATAATTTTACTTTTACATTAAAATCATTTAGAAAGGGATTTATTGACCAAGTGGTTGTAATATGTCATTATAATCTGATAAATTAAGTTATTACAACATGCAATTCAATTACTTCAGATTTTTTTATATGGATATTAATTTGCAATATACTATTCATAGCTCTCCGACAATTTTTAGAAAATATCCACCTTCTGTTTGTTGTTTTTATAATCAATTAATCGGTAAGCCAAAAGTATTTAATGACTTCTATACTCTTCAATAAACCTCAGAGTTTTCTCATTTGACCAATCTATCTTGAAACACTGAAACTATGCACTAGAAACAATAAAAAAAAACTCAAAATAGGGGCACGGAATGCCACGAACAATACCCTAAGTCGCACGGTTTTGTTGCCTCTGAGCCCAGTGCCGGCGGCAAGGCAGCAACACGAATCCGAAATCCGAAATCAAATGGCATGCTCTGATGCTCCCTGAAGGGGAGCTCGAGAGCAAGTTCCAACACGTACCGACCAATCGGTTACACCGTGTGGTTCGCAAAAATTAAGAACGGGTTGTCGCGTTTCGCGAAGTTCTGAAACAAAGAAATAGATATTACATATTATTAGTAACATTGGGGGGGAGGGGTAAGGGGGATAAGACATTTGAGAAACCGAATAAGGTTTTTTTAAGAGTTACGTGCGGAGACACTACTCTACGGGGGGCTGGGTGAGAGCCTCCCAAACCACTGTTGTCACATCTCGCTTATCCGAGCAGGGCTTTGGGACGTTGATGGCACCCACCAGGGTCGATGACGAAGCTCCCAAACCCCTGGATAAAAGGATGGCAGCAACACGTGGCAATAAACAACTTTTGTAGAAAGGTCTCATGCGGCGGAGGAAACAGAAGGCAATATGTAGCATGCTACATTATCGCATGCTACATATTGTCTCTCGTTGCTCCGGTGTGAGGTTGCCTTTAGGAAAGTATTGTTTTAAGCGTTTGATAACATTTTTGGTTGATAGCATTGTATTACTAATTAAATAATAGTTTCCGGTATTACTAAATAGGTTATATTAGTGACGTTCAGCCAATGTTTGCTATACATAATCTCCTGTTAGCTGTTACGTATCACCTCTCTTACCGTAGATAGGCTATATCTTATGATACACCGTGTGGTATTAATTTGAAATACGTGTTCTGGAGAAGGAATTTGCACCCTTGATATTTGGTTTGACATGCAGTATGCCCTGCGAGGAATTCGGAACCTGACCTACTTTCCACATCAAAACCTGACACGTACATATAATCCTGTAACTAATTTCCAGGCTAATCGGTCATGAGGTGGTCTATTAATTCCTCTATAGGCCCTAAAACGTTGTAGTACTATGACCACAATTACAAGAGCGAATCGTTGAATTATGTTGAGTCTTTAATTATTAGATTAGGTATTGAGTGTGGCTAGCAAGGACGGGTAGTCCCTAAGACGCCGTGCACAAATAAAACAGATTGTTAAGCTCCTAAAGACCTTTTGCGCTCTTATAGTAATAATATTGGACACGGAACAGAGATTATATAGACTAACGTTTATGTAGACAATATTGGTGCTTTCACAATACTCTTCAAATGTTAGCTTTCAGTCAAACTAAATTAAAGATACAAAACGCCAAAAGCGTCCATTTTAGAACATATTCTAAATAATAGTAGTAAGGGACGTTATAATTTTGGATGAGAAATTATTAGAATAATTTGAAGTAAGTGTGGAATAATTGAATTTACAAATAAAGTAGGTAAATACTCTGAGTGTCAGAAAAAAACATTTGAGTTTGAGGTTTATTCCAGAGTGATAATATGATAAGAAAAAATGAGGGTGTAAAAACAATAATGATAAGAAATTATTGAAAAAGACGTTCTCCACTATAGAGTATAGCACCATTTAAAATTAGGTATAATCAAATTGCGAATTAGTTGAAAATGGACCCATAATGTTACAATCCGTAGAGTAAATTAATACACTTTTTTTTCGCATCGCGTATTACTACCTGTTCAGGTTATACACATATGTACTAATTACACTAGTCAGTTAGGGATAAGGAAGGTTGAACTCGGTGGAAGTGTTCCCGTATTTACGCGGAGGGAGATTGGAAAACTTATAGGAAAAACCACATTCATTATAGCCGACCGGGATTCAAGCCCCGATCGCCCTGTAATCGGCAGTTTAATCTATTGAAAAGTGACGCCTTAGACTATGCGGCCACTCAAGCAGGTAACATTAAACTATATTAGTGCTCCATAATATGATATGACAGGTATTGGTATACATGTAATTGCATGAATAGGCAAATGTCAATTAGTATGAAGAATTGTCAGCCAGATAATGACAAATAAAAGTAATCCCCAACTTTTTTTTTTAAGAGGACCAATTAGGTTCAATCCGCTTAAAGCTCTACGTCAAAATATACTCTTTTTTTTAGTTTGGTTATCAATAAATTTTTAAACCTACGTTTACTCAATAGCTCTTATATTTTTAATCAAAATATTACTTATGCTATTAAATCGAGCTTTGAATTGTTTTTTTGAATTTTTATTATTTTGCTAATAAAACATTAAAGCCTCAATAAAATCCCATAAAATCGTTTGAGTAGTTTTTATGGCAGTGTTAACATTGAGCCAATCTTACCTTACGAATAACTCGTAATTTACGTAAGTAGCACAGCTCAAACCAGGCGTCACATTGTGGTGTATTTTTCAGTATTCTTAATTAGAATAAAGCCCACTTTTGTGGCCGAATGGTCTAAAGCTTCACTGTTTTGTGCTAGGCTGGGCTGGTAAAGAAGGGGATATTGGGGTTCGAGTTCCAGTCGAGTCTACTGAGGGTGGTTTTTACTAAAATGGTTTGCCATTCTACTTACATGCAAATGTGGGTAGAATACCTCTAAATTCCTTCCTTCCTCATCCTTACCCCATTAAAGTAGCTATAATATATGCGTATTGCCTGAACAGGTAGTAAGATGGGGTGATAAACAAAAAATATATATGTATTATAGTATACTTGAGAGCCATGAAATGATTAAAGCATATCTAGAAAAAAAAATACAAAAAAGTTGAAATACATAAAAATTATAAAATTAAACAAACCCATTTCACTGACCCTAATTTTGCTGTTGTCGAGTAAAGAAATCAGAAAACCGCAGTTGGATGTGATTTCTGATGATGAGCGTAATCGTGTATATAATATTAAGGTCTATCGGCCGTCAAATGGGCTCTAAACATTCACAACGATTTTTATTTCAGAACAAAGAAAGTATGTGTGTGCAAAGGGTTTTTAAACCAAAAACATATTATATTAAGAAGAAAAAAATCATTTGGAAACCCTTAATGGCTTAGAAATGAAGGTCACGAATTGTGTTAGACTACATTGTGTTAGACTATATTGTTAGACATTCTCCAAATTCGCAAATTCTTAAACTAAAGGACAAAGTTTATCTCTTCTTTATCTTAAAACCGATATATTTATTAAAAACTAGTAAGATTTGTGAATTTGTGAAACTAAATCATATAATTTACAATGTCGCAGGACCACATATCAAAGAACATGAATAAAATAAAATACACTATTACAGAAACATTGAGGAAAGAGGAATATCTCTCCACCAAAGAGTTTAACAATCAGTTTCAATTTTCAATGAACTCCATGATATATGTATATATGGAGGTCATTGACAAATTAAAATATCATGTATGATGTATAAATTTACATCTGTATGAAAAAATATATATTTGCTTAAAGCTTAGAAACTACTGGTTTTAAAAAGTATTTCTCAAATAAAGAATTTTTATTTTTACTACAACTTTACAATAATAAGTTATTTCTTATCTCAAATAGTTGTGGACACATGATCAAATGTGGAGATTTCCGCTTGTATAAATTACCCTCAAATAATTTGGATGGGAAAATGAGAGCTGCAATTTTATATGTATTGTTAAACAACGCCTAGATACATAATTTAATCAAAATCGTTCAAGTGGATTTTGAGATAAGATATTTGATTTTTTTTGCCCTTTTGTAAACTACCCTTAATTTAAGGATATATATCAAATTGGTGACCTGGCGGTCAAGGGGTAAGGTGTCAGACTTCTGTGCTGGCAGCCGGGGTTCAATCCTCGGTCCCGGCACAGATTTATCTGATTACCAAACCCTTCCTTCACCTCTGACAAGACATCTTGTGAATGTGGGGAATGCCAGGCCTCCATCTTGGTTCGGATTCCACGTTAAACTGTAGGTCCTCCATTTCATCTCACAATCACCCTACCATTACACATTAGCGTAAGTGCGTATAACCCGAACGGGTAGTAAGACGCGGGGCTAATAATAATAATAATAATAATAATAATAATAATAATAATAATAATATATCTAATTCCAATAACTCCTTGGGGGGAATTTATGAAAATTCTAAGACACCAAGTTTTAACCCAATCGGTAAAATTATTTCGGATCTAAGCCGAGATACAGTCAGACAAACAGACGGCATAACAAAAACCACCTTTTCTCTTTCAAAGCGGTCGGGAAACTATGACATTTTATCAACATTTTAAGTCAGAGTTTTTTTTTACTTCTGCGAGGAGTCGAAAAAAAGTGAAAGTATGAAACTAGTCAAAGTTATGTACGTCATACATGTCAATATTTTTTCACCCATAGTATATCTTGAACAGTTATAAATTCGTATTCGTATCTTTATTCAAACAGCCATGATTCCCCCCCCCCCCCC
>CABFVX010000045.1:302149-312869 GCA_902151425.1 Timema shepardi | reverse complement strand
CCCCCCCCCCTATGACGTTGTAGGCTATACTACAGACACGTCATCTAGTTAATGAGGTGGAAATAAGGGGAAGGGAGGTGAAGAGGGTTAGGGGTTTCACCAACACCAAACGCTCAACAGGTATTTAGATAACATCGCAATGTAAATTAGTCATAAATATTGTCAACATACCTCGTTTATAGCATTGCATTTTTTTTATCGTCAAGTACTGTTCAAGTTATGCGCCCATATTATAATAGTTACTCTAGTTGGGTAGGGATGAGGAAAATCATGTTAAAGGTAATCTACCCGAATTTGCTTGATGGTAGAGGGGGAATTCATTTAGGGAAAACCACCCTCACTAGACCCAACCGGGATTCGAACCCCTAACTCCCCGTCATAAGCAGACCAGTCCAACACGAGAGTTACGCCTTAACCATTCAGTCAATGAAGTGGGCGACGGCCACTTAATCGGGTTATAGCACTGTAGAACTGTACTTTATTTAACGCGTATTCTCTAAAAACAAGTCTGTATTAATACAATACTTATGTTTTCTAAACTACTACATTTTTTGTCACTGTTATTAACAGCTTTAAAAAAGGCATTATTCTGAAAAGAGGATGGGAAAACCACCTTTAGGGAACACAGAGAGTATTCGAGCCAAGACCTACCCGTCATCGGCTGCGAGCCTAACAATTTACACCACGCGGCCACAGGTGCTGATTACACAAGATATACAAACTAGCATAAAATAAAACCGAAGCATTTAGACCCGCTTTAGTGGCATGATAGTATAAGGCGTCAATCTCGAAATAGATTGGACTCCCGATGATGGAGAGACCAAGGGTTCAAATCCCGGTTGGGTGTACTGAAAGTGGTTTTTCCTAAACGGGTTTCCCCTCCAGCTCTACAAAACTGTGGGTACATTTTCTCTACATTAAACTTTCCTCAAACCCCAACACATTTGTGTAATGTATGTTATAATCAAGTATATCTGCGTACTATATGACAGGTAATGAGATGTGACAAAAAAATAATCAGATCAGCGCCTAGCTTAATACAGACCTGCATATCGCATTAGCTCTGCGGCTTGCCACCAATTCAGGGGCGGCCCTCGCCTCGGCCCATGTGGAGTTCGACAACACTATTAGAGGTTGTCCGTTCTCAAAAGACACGCGTCACCAAAAGTGAATTTTTAAGTTTTTTTAGTTTTTATTTGGAATATTTGTAAAATCCTGGAAAGTATGACTAAGAATAAATTTTTGTATTACTCCTCACTGACAATTCGAGATCATAACTATTTCATAACGCCTGCAACTCCAATCTTTATATATATATATTAAAAGGTGGGGTGGGGTATGGGGTGTAAAGAAACGCGAGCGTAATCAGTACAAACGCGTATAAGCTGAACGGGTAGTAAGACGCAAGGCCAATATTTTTTGTCTATATATGAAGATATCAACATTTCTTGAATATTTGTCTTAAACACTATGGAATTTAATGATAAACTTTTTTAATTAAGTTAAAGAGTTCTCATCAAATTTCAAGGTTGCCCATGACAAATATTCAAGAACTGATGTGTAACAATTTATCTACTGGAGTAATATTTTAATAATTATATGTTGGCCATAAATGTTTTTCTTTATAAAAATTGCATAAATACTTACCTTAACCTTCGTCCACATACATCCTACTTTAAACTGCTCCAAGAGGGATCCAATGTTAAAATAATTCCTTTTAATTTTGTGTTGAGGGAATTTTACGACGAACCATCGCATCCCCTTTAATGTAAATTTCTGTGAATGGCCCTGTATTTATGTGCCCTTAATTTGGAAAAAATTAGTTTGTGTAATGGCACGTCTGTATGAAAACTTCTGAGCGATAGAACCTATTTTGTTCAAACTTTGTACTAAAATCTATCTGTAAGGTGGATTTTGTCATTTATTCTGATACTTACCCACAAAATAATTGCTCTAGCTTTTGTTTTTTACTATCTCGTCTTACTAATCATTCGGGTTACGCGCTTAAGTACTAATTACGCTCATGGTTTTAGGGATTATTAAGGTTATTAAGGTTATATTGATAGAAAGTGAACCCAAATTTGCGTGGATAGTAGAAAATGATTTTTGGAGGAAAAAACACATCAGTACAATCGACCGAGATTTGAACCGTCATCGGCAGTCTATTCTACGGCGAGAGTAGCTCCTTAGACCATGCGGCAACCGAAGCGGGTTTGTTCAATTTTAGGGAGTTAGGAGAGATGTATTTTTAAAGCTCTCATCGTCGTTTGTTGGGAAAATATATAAGTTCTAAGCTTAGATAGAGCTCAACACCGAAAATACAAGAATTCTTGAAAGTTTATTTTTTCATTTTCATTTCACTTGTTGGATGCACCTAACGTGAGATTTCTGAAACGAATGAGTATATCAGCGCATTATTATCTAACTTGCATCTAGAACAGACACAATATATAGCTCCCACGGGCCATTAATTCACTAATGTGAAAGGGAAAAACCCAAATGATACATTTTTCTACCATGCTAGGAATAGAACCCGGGACTCGTAGCTCTGTAGACAGACACGCCACTGACTGAGCTAAGGGGTCAGACTTGAAAAAAAAGTACCTAGTGGTTTTGTTAGAGAAAACTGAGATTAATGGACCGAGGATTCGTTGTGTTGATCATTTAGCACTATCTAGCAGCATAAGTTGGTACTATCTTCGCCAACAGATGGCGGCTGCTCGGTCAGTATGGCTCGATTGTGGGTTGAAACCCATGGAGTCGATTGGAGTCATTTTATTTAACTAAAAATAATTATTTGGTTATAACATAAAACCATTTTCAGGTGGTGAATCACATTTTTTTAGTCCTATATATATCATCCATACAAAAGAACAAAGATTTAAACATTGTAATGTAATCTTCAAACTGTTGGAAAGGGGAAGAAGGGAGGGGGTATTGACCTTATTGCAATAATTAATTCGCTAATCTTGGGGTGAAATGTAACCAAGTAGTTTTGTATCCATTTTAACCCGGATGTGAGCCGATAGAAGCGGACCATTGGAATGAACCTCTCTTATTCACGCGGATTGTGATGGTTGGTTGAAGAGGGGCTAAATGGAGAGGGGGAGGGGGTTACCCCAGGACAGCACAAGTGACGTCACAAAGGCAAGTATTGTTTCCTCCCCTGAGTTACCACAACACGCTGACATGTTGCAGCTTTTGGCTACCCCGTCCGAAAACTTGGTAGTTCTCTAACCCGCGACCCGAACAGATGTATAATATACTACACGAGTTAGGCTGTACAGTCACCATCATAAGAAGTGGCTGAGTTTTATTCGAATCCAAATGTAAGTCATATAGGTTTTGTGGCGTGAACTGTACATTTTCAAACTATTTTTTTTGTTTGTTTTGAAAATAGATGAGTATTAGGGGGATTTATTTATAAAAGAGATTGAAACCATATTTTATGAATTTTATATCCTTGTCATCAAAGCCATGACAAATTAAATGTAAAGGGGTATTTATATTTTTTATTTTAATGCATAACATCGTGCTAACCATACATATTATCCAAGTATAGCTACACTAATAAAAATAAAGAAGGGGCAAAGGTGAATTTAAATTAAATCAGCCCTAAATTGGATGGATAGAAAAATGGAAAAGGATTTAGGAAAAAACACCCTCGATACAAATGACTGGGATTAAAACCTTGATTTCTCTGTCCCCAGTAGTAAAGTCTATTACGAAAGTGACGTCTTAGATCATGCAACCACTGATGGGTGTGGATATAGCTTTATAAAAGGGGTAGGTAAGAGACTAGTTTAGAGAAACTACACCCTCATTAGTATGGAGAGAGGATGGGAAACCAACGGTTATAAAATACATGATAAACGCTCACATACCCCCCCCCTCCCCACTTGGGAATAATTTAGATTTTAATCTTAATCTTCCCATTCCCATAAATCAAAACTTTTGCGAGTTTAGCACCTTAGACCACATTATTTTGTATCCAACATTGAATATTTTTGAGTGGTATGTTACACACCCCAGTGGACACGTGGTCTAAATTTCAAACTCATTAAATTTGGTTTCTCAGTGTTTAAAAGGTTGGAATTAGAATCTCAGCCGAGCACCAACTAAGAGGGTTTTTTCATAATTGATTTTTCACTCTCTTTCCACGCAAATGTTAGTACACGTTCACTAAAATAACCTACTCATTATTAATTATCATTATTAAATTCGTATATGCCAGATGGGTAGTAAGAGGCAGAGTAGAAAAAAATCAATAAAAGCAATTCAATGGCATAAAACAGTTAGCCAAAGCAGATTACTTAAATTGACGAAATTTTTAGGAAAGGCTCCATCATTCGTTTGGATTTAGGATGGAAAACCATAACCAACTGGGGGAAATCAATCCTCCACTGCGCACAACTGAGGGTCTACTCCTCTCTCTGCAGTTAGCACAGCTGTTTTTAATTCCACTCCAACCTATTTTATCCACACCTACCTTTCCACTAGGAAAGAAAATGATCGATAATTTACAGGTTTCAAGTAACGGAAGAAAAGTATAAATACCGTATTCGTATTAAAAGTAAATAATCAATAACATTAGCTACCGCTATTGAACTATTAGGTCGAACATGTTCCACAAATATTAGGTTTATTTAATGTTTCCATGTCCTAAAATGTCATGTTTTTTTTGTCCATAAAGACTATTACATACGAGTATATTACACAAAGCCATCAGATAATGAGCTTATACAGGTTAGGGGGAATGGGTGGGTTTTGGGGTGAGAGGTAGGATTGGTTGAGTGACAAAATTTGTTAGCAAATAAGAGCTAAATACAAACAAATAATGACAATTACAATTAGAGATTATTATTTAGCCCCGCGCCTTACTACCCGTTCGGGTTATACGCTTTAAGTACTAATTACGTTAATTGATTGGTAATTGGGAAGGTTAAATTAGAGGAAGTGAACCCGCATTTGCGTGGAGGGAGAGTGGAAAACCATTTAGGAAAAATCACTCTCAGTTCACCCGACCAAGATTCGAACCTCGCGCTCCCCGTCCTCGGCGGTCAAGCTCAACACGACTAGCGCGTTAGCCAACTACGCCACCGAGGTGGGTCTACAATTAGAGATGATCATTTTTCAGTTAGCATTTTAAGATAAATGAATCAGATCATTTAATTGCACCCATAAAGGTTTTGATAGAGTACTAATTATGTTAATATTCTAGGTATGAGGAAGGTTAAATTTAGAGAAAGTGTGCCCACATTTGCTTGGAGAGAGAGGGTGGGAAGCCATTGAGGAAAAACCACCTTAAGTACATCCAACCGGGGTTGAACCACAAATTCCTCGTCATTGGCAGTCTAGTATATTATGAGAGTGACGCCTTAGACAATGCGACCATCGATGCATATATTATATTGAAGTGTTCATATACCTGGACAACAGCAGACACCACGATAATGACACATTCATCCACTAATGCGCTGAAGTCGATATGTGAGTATGAGAAGAGAACAGTTTTCGCTGTTATTGCTTTATTGTAACTCGTTTGATGATGTGTCTGGCTGGTGTTAAAGACATTAGGAGAAAATAAACTAAAATGATAGATCTAAAACTTGGAGTATCTCTATTGAATTATTTATATTTCCCAGGAAAATAAAATTTAAAAAAATTTCGGAAAAAATTAAAGGGGTATTTTCCGGATAAAATCAATAGATCTAATCCCAAAGTTGTAATATAAGACCTAAATAAATGCCTATCTAATTTCCTAGCAAAGTTGCTGGAACGTTTATTTGATAACTTTTAAGCGAGAAAGTATCAATCGCTGTCAGGCCACACACACGGCTTGAATTATTCAATGTTCTGTTTCATTTTCTGGAACTACTTCTTCATTCTGTTTAGGCATATGCTCCCTTTCACCCTTCACTTACAACCATCCTTTGTCATGTCAATAAGAACGAAGTGAAAGAAAATTACGAAACTTCTTATCTCAAGGTAAGAGGAAAGCTCGCTGCTAGTTTTCAAATATCTTAAATTTTTCTTTTATTAGTCTATGAAAAATGCTACAGTATATATATTAGAGGACAATTAAATCTAAAGCACTTTTGTTTATCAAACCTGGTCTCATAGCACAGCAAATATAATTAAATACATTTGAAAATGGGTTAATATTATATTTTCACGCCTTTTTTTCTATTAACAAAAGTCAAAATATAGTTGTTAAATAAACAGAGCCCTGTTGGAATATTTCGACTTTATTTCGGCATGAGCCATATTTTGAAATAACTCATAATGGAATTTAATATTTGGTTAAAGATGAAAGTATGCGCGGTAAATTCCTGTATACCAAGGCCCTCTTGAACTAATACTATTATTTGTTATTATAGTTACAACATACAATACTAATTTATATAAGGATATTTTTTGAAACGTAAGATCTTCCATTCTCATTAGAAAACCAAACTCTTGTCTAATTAAATGTAGAGTTACAAACCGATTAATCGGAATATTAAATACCGTACAAGATTACCCTAGAACGAAAACTCACATCAAACTAAGGTTTTATGCACTATTTAATTGAAAATTGAAAAATCGGAATAACAGAAATAGAGCATTCATAATAAAATAATCAATTTTAAATTGTGTTGCTTTTTAAAAAAACTATAGTAAAATTGTTTCGACGTTCTAACTTCAATTGTTTTCTAATAAATACTCAGGACTAACGCACTACAATGCTGTGCTATAGTCCAATTTTTATAGGAAGACAATTATAAAATTACTAGACTTCTTTTATATTTTCATAAGTGAAGTCATGTGATCTGTAGCTGTCACTTTTGCTAGAAAGTAAGTAACAATGCCTTTAAAATATTATCAATATTGACCGCAAAAAAAAAAAAGCTTGTATCTCTTCGAACTTTTTTTAAATCAAAATCTTACTATACTTACACCCGCCTCGGTGGCGTAGTTGGCTAACGCGCTTGTCGTGTTGAGCTCGACTGCTGAGTACGGAGAGATCGAGGTTCGAATCTCGGTTGGATGAACTGGGGGGTGGTTTTTCCTAAATGGTTTTCCACTTTCCCTCCACGCAAATGTGGATTCACTTCCTGTAATTCAACCTTACCAATTCCTAATCCATTAGAGTAATTAGTACCCGAACGTGTGTTAAGACGGGGTGCTTAATATTATTATTATTATTATTATTATTATTATTACTACTATACCTATCTCAGCTACGAATCATCCTTGGGGTGAGATAGACTCTTTAGGTGATGTGGACGGTAACACAAATTAAAGTGTTTTTTTAATCAAATAAATCAAATAATGCTTCATTAGATATATTTAATTTAAGTTTCTACATTTCGTTCTCTTAACAGTCCTGGTTCAATGCCACTAATATCATGGTAAATATTCAAGAACTGTGTATATTATTATAGTCAGGAAATTAAACTAACTTAAACACCTACATCTGAATAAATAATTTAATTTATTTTTTTACCAAAAAATCCTTTTTCTAAAAAAATATAAAAATATGATCCATAACTCGCATTTCATTTCACACCACCTTAACCTCCAACAAATAAGAGGTGTGAACATGTTTTTGACCAGCTTCGGTGGCCGCATGGTCTAAGATTTCATCCCAGCAATGTGCTAGACTGCCGATAACATGGAGATTGGGGTACAAATCCCAATCTAGCGGTTTCTTCTAAAGTTTTTTCCACTCTTACACCACGCAAATGGGGATACACTTAATTTAAATTCAACCTTCTTCATTTCTAACTGATGACATATGCTTATAACCTGGACTGGTAGTAAAGCACTGTGCTAAAAACAAAAACCTGATTTTGAAACGTCCTGTACGGTGGTGGTGTGCTGGTGAAGTAGTCCCCTATATGATTTATATTCGTGCGCGTGAGTGCCACCCGTATCTTAATATTCCGACCAGTTATTTATAATTTATGGCGCACACTACTGCACACTCTCGGATTAACTTCCTAGACGACTTGGTTAAGACAGGAACTCAAGAATACATCTTATGAGAATTTGACATGCATCAGTTATGGCCGGGTTTCCCCGGATTAACCCTAGTATTTGTTGGCTTCGCATCTTACTACCCGTCCGGCTTGTATTGTACAAATCTAGCTACAAGAATTGAGTAGGAACAAGAATGGTATAGTTTAAAGGAGATGTACCCGCATTCGCGTGGAAAGAGAACAATCTCATTACACCCAGTTACTGAAAACGGGGAAGTCAAGGCTCAAATCCCGGTCGGGTGTATTGAAAATGTTTTTCTTACAACCCCTCCATACCAATGTCGATACACTTACTCTAAATTCTACCTTACTTATCCATACCCTTTAATTGTATTATTATTATTATTATTATTATTATTACTTAGCACCACGCCTTACTACCCGTTAGGGTTATACGCTTTAAGTACTAATTACGCTAATGGATTAGGAAGGTGTAATTAGAGGAAGTGAACCCGCCTTTGCGTGGAGGGAGAGTGGAAAACCATTTAGGAAAAACCACTCTCAGTTCACCCGACCAAGATTCGAACCTCGATCTCCCCGTCCTCAGCAGTCGGGCTCAACACGACTAGCGCGTTAGCCAACTACACCACCGAGGCGGGTCTTTAATTGTAAATATGCATATAGAATGAACCTGTCGTAAGACATAAAACCTAACAATAATAATAATGATGTGGATAACTCGTACGAGAAGAAAGACGTGGAAGGGGAAAAAAGCTTACAGTATTACAGTGCAACCTGCTGTATTCACGTGCCTCAGATAAAAAACAAACTAAATGTTACCAGAGCAAAAAATAGTCCCGTCTATTTGCCTTAGAGAGTCACTGAATAAACTTTTGTGTTGCAACGAATAATAAGTAATTAAGCTTTACTAGTAAACATGTAGGGTTTCTGCTTGCTTTATTTCCTAGACAGCCGCCTTATCAGGGCAAACAATTATGTTCAAACATTTATAGCAAGGGAACAGACTCTATTAAGGTGTACCATTTTAGTTACTATATTGTGAAACTTTTGTTCAAATGGTTTCAATAGTACTGTCTGTATTAAACATTTATCTTTAATATTGATTGGTACTTGGTAGGTACTAAACATATTTTCTTTGTAGTCAACATAGATAACGTTTCACTATATTACTATTATTATTTCATAAGTATTGATACTATCTATCAAAAGTGAAGAATACAAGACTAAACGTATTCATACGTGAACATACGTAGATTTAGTAACTTTTCTAAATATTATATCATAAGATTGTTATATGAAAATTAGACTGTAGCAATAATTTTAAATGGTGTTACTCTCACCGAGAATGTATAATTACATATTTTTGGAAATGTAATAATAACCGTCAAACAAACGTTGAGACAGTCAGGTGCTAAGATAATGTGTACGGCAACCTAGTGGAGTCACATGATGCCAATTTTGGCAATAAGATAAGTACCATTAGATTCAGATCAGAAGATACTTTTTTTTTGATAGCAACAAAAGTTAGAAAAACAATTATTTAATAATAATAATAATGATAATGATAATGATAATAATAATTGACTTTAATGGCGAAGTTAGGACTACCACCCTTTCTCATACCTAACCAAAAATTACAATTAAAATATAAGCTAAGCAAATAATATACATAAAAAATACACAAAAATAACATAAAAAAACTAAAGATAAATTCAAATATATTAAAGTAACAAGGAAACACAGTAAAAATATTGTTAAACTTTATGATAAACGAGTTTTATTGAGCATAGTCTAAAGCTACGCTATTACACACATACACACACATGCAAACACACAAGCACATACACACACATATGCACACACACATGCGCATATATATACACACGCACACCCATACACGCGCACGTGCACACACACAAACACACAAAAATACGCGCAAACACACACACACCAGAAGGTGTCATGGCGTACACACTTATATTATTATTATTATTATTATTAGCACCGCGTCTTACTACCCGTTCGGGTTATACGCACTTATGCTAATGTGTAATGGTAGGGTGATTATGAGATGAAATGGAGGACCTACAGTTTAACGTGGAATCCGAACCACGGTGGAGGCCTGGCATTCCTCACATTCACAAGATGTCTTGTCAAAGGTGAAGGAAGGGTTTGGTAATCAGATAGATCTTTGCCGGAACCGGGGATTGAACCCCGGCCGCCAGCATATAAGTCTGACACCTTACCCCTAGACCGCCAGGTCACCGACATCACACTTATAAATCTCGTGACTGAGCTCTCACGCGCAGTTCATTTAAAAGTTCTAATTTCAAACTATTTTCAATTTAATTTTCTTTTTATCGTTGGTTAAGGTATTCTATGAACGAAAACCTGAAACAGCGAAAGAATATGAGTAATGATTGGAATTTATACGTCAAGTCTTTTGATCTTCAGCTATCACTTTTGATTATATGTGGTTTCAATATACAATAAATAATTACTAATTTTAAAGTAAAATTTTACATCAATGGTGGTAAAAATAAAGTTAGTATTTTCTAAATGTTTCTTCCTACTAGTATCCTACTATAATAGTATACAGTCAGCTTTTGCCAATATTGTTGTCTTGTATGCGTTCTATTTATTATTATTATTATTATTAGCACCGCGTCTTACTAACCGTTCGGGTTATACGCACTTACGCTAATGTGTAATGGTAGGGTGATTGTGAGATGAAA
>CABFVX010000045.1:282645-302065 GCA_902151425.1 Timema shepardi | reverse complement strand
ATCCGAACCACGGTGGAGGCGTGGCATTCCACACATTCACAAGTTGTGATTAATACACGTCTTGTCAGAGGTGAAGGAAGGGTTTGGCAATCAGATAAATCTATGCCGAGACCGAGGATTGAACCCCGACCGCCAGCATAGAAGTCTGACACTTTACCCCTAGACCGCCAGGTCACCTGTATGAGTTCTAAAAGATTATTCTTATGGTGAACTGACTATATGTAGATTTTCTCTTTTGTAATAATTCTACTTGAAATATTGTTAACTAATAAGATCAATTCTTCAGAAAGACAGAGAGAAATAGAGGGAATTAATTATCTTCTCTCTAAAAGCTTGTATCTTGATTTCAAGTTTGCCTTATTTTGATTCAAATCTTGCTTTCTAAAACCAGCGCGCCAACGTTTCCTTCCTTAAAATTAATTTAGTCTCTCCTCTCATCCTCGAATTGTGAACGTAGCTCAAGACCACAGCTCACAAATAAATGAAGGTCTAAACCCAGTCCTTCCCCGTCACATTGTTTAGAACAACAAGAATAAACGTACGTACCTAACACAAATAGTAGTAGCAGTAATAACAATAAGCTGCTTCCGATGAAAGCCGCCTAGATCTCGCGGTGAACAACATATTTAATGGAATATATGTTGACCCCCCCAATACTCGCAATGGTGGGCTTGCACTGCTCAAACAGGTGGGCACACGCCACCAACTACCAGCACTGGTGGGCTTGCACTGTTCAAACTGGTGGGCACACGCCAACAACTACCAGCACTGTGTGGGCTTGCACTGCTCAAACTGGTGGGCACACGCCAACAACTACCAGAACTGGTGAACTTGCACTGCTCAAAATGGTGGGCACACGCCAATAACTACCAGCACTGGTGGGCTTGCACTGCTCAAACTGGTGGGCACACGCCAACAACTACCAGCACCGGTGGGCTTGGACTGCTCAAACTGGTGGGCACACGCCAACAACTACCAGCACCAGTGGGCTTGCACTGCCTACTAACGACACGGGTGGGAACACACCACCTTGTACTCGCATTGCTGGGTTTGAATCGCTTATGCCGGGATCATGTTCAACTTAACGTTAACTTAAAGTTAGCTTAAAATAACTTAACTTAAAGGACCTCCTCGTGTGTTTAAATGGAAGCGATCAAGATGCAGTTAACTTAACGTAACAGATGTCCTGGAAGGTATTTTACTTTAAGTGAACGTTACTTGAAGAGTATCACGTGATCTAGCCAGCAAATCATTATGCGAGTGACGTCGACAGGGCTATTTAGTAATTAATGTGTTGGTATTATGAGCAAGGTTTACATTTTATCTTAAGTTTTAGTGATCAGACATTGAAACAAAGTAATTAAACCAAAATAGGTAATCATATTCTGAAAATTGAAAAATGATACCTGGACACTGGAATCGAACCCGGGACCCTAGACTTTGTACGTCAATGCTCTTACCACTGAGCTATCCAGGATTCGTCCCGTGCCCATGGTCATTCTTCACTCATAGTTTAAAACAGAGTATAAGATGGACGTGTGGAAGTCGTCAGCTTATAAACATGTGATTATATAAGGTCACATAAACTATGAGTGAAGAATGACCATGGGCACGAAACGAATCCTGGATAGCTCAGTGATAAGAGCATTGGCGTACTAAGCCGAAGGTCCCGGGTTTCGATTCCCGTGTCCAGGTGTCATTTTTCAATTTTCAGAATATGATATCTTAGAGGGATTATCCCCACTAAAATGCATTAACAATAATTTCGGCTATTTGTTTCATTAAAATAGGAAAACTAAATTTATCAAAAAAGTTTAGTAATATATATTTATAATATCGATTTAAAGCTGTAAACAGTCACGGATATAACAAATAGTACAAATCACAAATCATACTCGAGAATATAGATGTTTGGCTCAAGCTGTTACTTTAAGTTACGTAAATCGTTATCACACGTATGTTTTCTTAAGCTAAGTGTACATTACGTTAAGTTAAAGTTAAGTTGATCGTGATGCCGGCAGCACTGTTGTGCACATGGGCTGCCCATGATGGAGACACCTGAGATTAAGCCTTTAAATATGAAAATTATAACAACAAATAAAGTTTAAAATCGCATTTTCTAGCTTTAAATGTGGTTCACTGGCAAAACATTGGCACGCAAAATAAAAGTATCCGAGTTCAATTCCTGTGTAAAGTTTATAACTTTCCACTTAAATTTAATCCAAGTGAACATCTTCACGAATCATTTGATTATTTATATATATCATATATATATGAACGTAATGAGCCCATCTCACAGCTAGAACATGGCATCACATTTTGGTGCGCTTTTTTTTTGTAGTCTACATTAGAAAGCAGTGCGCATATACATATATATATATATATATATATATATATAAATAAAAGCATATGTATGTATGTATAGGCATTTTAAAAGATAAATAATTATTTTAAAATGAAAAAATCTTATGAAATAATAAGACTTGAAAATTGATGTACTAGTAATATTTTTATTTAGTCAAATGGACTAAATCAGTAAACGTTCATTAAAAATTATGAAAATAATTGACAAAAATCTAGTCTTAATAAGAGATGTATTAGTGTTAAGGTTTAATCGAGATATAGAATGTTGGATAAAAACAATTTAAAGTGCAATGACAATAAAAATCACCTTGTGACTAAAATCGAGATTAAATGTGCTATAAAGAATTACGATTGTTAATATGTTAGGAATTTGGATCATTGTTAAAATATACAAATGATAAAATAATGTATAGAAATCTTAGCTTGATACCAATGTCGATGTTACAGGGCCAGTTTAATAGTCAGATCTAGTACACCTTATGGTAGGCTGTCGAAGCTGCAACAGTCACCTGCTACTGCGGCTGGAGCCGCATGGTTACAGTCCCAACAGACCGCGGAGACAGTTGTATGAGGTGTTTTCCAAGACGCTACTTCAGCCGCTGACGTCAATCGAATTTGAGATGGATGAGAGTAAAAGTTATCCGAGTGAAAGAACATTTTTGAATATTTTAAGAGAGGAAGAAGATGGCAAACTAATTTTAACGTGGTTGTACATCAGTAGGAAAAGACAGAAGGTGAATAAATGCCTGCATATACTTGTACGTCGGATGTTTTAAATCTTACACACATGGATGTTGGGATAATAACTCACACAACACCACATCCTGTGAATGGGACATTAGCCCCTCCAGTTTTCGTTGTTTAAACATTAAAAAAAAAAGATTAACACACAAAATTAAATAACAAATACGCAATGCCACTGTGGTTCTAACCACAAGCACTGCTCATTCCACCAGTGCCGTGACACCAGCCGTCATCGCCCCACCTCGCAGACCAAATTCAAACTGCAGTAGCCCCATGGTTTCTTTGGTGCTGACTGACAGCTCACAGTTGACATTTGAGAGCTTTAAAAAGTTACCAGACTAAATTACGTATCCCTACGCCGAACCAGATAATCTAAAAAAAAACATGTGTTTATCAGCTGTCACTTTTGACTGTCAGAAGTCAGCTGTGAGCTGTCAGTCAGCACCAAAGAATCCATGTGGCTATTGTACGTATGCGTGAAGACTGTGGCTTTGACCGCAGTCACAGGTAGCTGTCGCAGCTTGGAAAAAGCACCTTTAAAGTGATACATTATATTAAATTAAATACACGACGACACCTACCTAAATTAGAGTCGAAAGGCTCTTACAATTGTGTTAAATTATTATTATCATTATTATTAGCACCACGTCTTACTACCCGTTCGGGTTATACGCACTTACGCTAATGTGTAATGGTACGGTGATTGTGAGATGAAATGGAGGACCTACAGTTTAACGTGGAATCCGAACCACGGTGGAGGCCTGGCATTCCCCACATTCACACGATGTCTTGCCAGAGGTGAAGGAAGGGTTTGGTAATCAGATAAATCTGTGCCGGGACCGAGGATTGAACCCCGGCCGCTAGCACAGAAGTTTGACACCTTACCCCTAGACCGCCAGGTCACCTACAATTGTGTTAAAAAGTGTAACTAAAAATAAAAGTGGTCCTACTAAAAATATTTAGGATATAAAACCCGGTGTGTAATAGTACATTTAATTAGTTGATTGTCCGTTTTATAGTATGTGCTTTTAGAAAGTTCATGATAAATATGCCGATACAAAAAATGTAACAAATGCTATAGCTCCACAAAGTTTGTATTGCTCTTAAGTTGGATTTTGGGAATTAAATCTAATGGGAATTCCTCCCCCCTAATCAACAACCAACTGGAATGAACACAACGCCGTCAAAACCAAGAATGTTTGCGGTTCTGTTCTCCCTATCAACTTCGTAATGGGCTGTTTCTGAAATCCTGCGTGGAATGTCACTAGTGATTATTCTAAACTGTTCAACTACACCGTTGAAAGTATATATACATTCAACGACTACACATTGCGTGGGGAAGGTGAGGGGGCTCGGGGACATTTGTAATAACCATACAGAGAGACCAATAATTAACACAAACAACTAATTAAATTATATATTTTCTCGTAGATATCGGCTACGCTTATTATAGCATAATTAACTATTAATAACCATTATTTTGGCTTAATGAAATTTATGCACCACGTATTAATAATACCCTTCCGGTTTATCTGAAAATATCCACTGTCAATCTAAAGATGAGGAAGGTTGAATTTAGAGAGAATGTATTTGATTTTGAGTCTAAGGGAAAGGGAAACAATTTATATTAAATAAATACCCACAGTACATCCAACCAGAATTCGAACTCTGGCTACTCGTCATTGGCAATCATGTGACCACCGAATTTAACTATGCTAACATATATAAATTAATTATGTAATTTTAAACTTACAACAGTTTAATGTCTATAATTTTTAATGAATATAAATGGTGAATTGTCATAGTAATAAGATGAAAAGTTTCAATTGAAATATTAAAAAATGCTTATCTGAAGTTGTTAATTTTTTTTATAGCTATATGAATATAGTAATCGGCAGGTTGATTACAAAACTAAACAGTTCCATTTTTGTAACTCTTTTTAATCCTTGTCCGCGGGCAATTTGCATTTAACTACGTTAATGAAGTAAGGATGAGGAAGGTAGAATTTAGAGTAATTGTTCTTGCATTTGTGGGGTGAGTGAGTGGGAAACCGTTTATAATATACCCCCCTCAGTACACCTGGTGGTGGTAATAATATTATATTAAAAATAGACTAAACTTCCTATGAGGAGGAGATTGTGGTTCGATCCTGGTTGGGTGCACTGAGGTTTTTCTCCCAAACGGTTTCCCACTCTCTCTTCACGCAAATCCGAGTACACTTTCTCTAAATTAAACCCTATCAATCCTTAACCCACTAGCGTAATTAGCACATAGGCATACAACTCGAACGGTTAGTAAGACACGGTACTAATAAAAAAGCCACGCCTCTTTTTTTAAAATAAAATGTTTACTACACTATTTTTTTAATATGCATTACAGTCCTAAGAATGAGTAAATTTTAATTATATTTTTTAGTTTTATATGCCCTTATTATGTTTATTTTAAACCAAAATATATAAAAAAATATTTAAAAAATGCAAATGATATAACGCAAAAAGCGGACGGAATCTGTTTGATTTTCACGTTAATGTGGATGCATTACTTCTAAAAACTACCCTTCTCACTTTTAATTAATAGATTAAGTAGTTAATTGCCTCGGTAATAAACGTATAAATAATCCCACTGGGGGTCACGTGGTGTAAGGCTTCAGACTCGGCAAGGATTGGATTGCTAGTGGCCGAGATTTTAATTTTAGTTAGGATCACTGGAGATGGTTTTCCAAACGTGATTTATCAAATGGGTTTTATACTCCCTTTGTACACTATACTAAGAGTGCAATTCCTCTGAGCTATCCTTACAGATTCCCTCCCTTAGAATAAGTCGTTATTAGTATACAAGTTAAACGTCATAACTAAAATTTATACTACCCACGCACATGACGCACATTACCAGAATCAGCGGACCCACAGGGGTCAGGATTTCCTAGACTGGCTTTACGTTGACGCGGAGGTCGGGGCCTCAAATCCTGGAAGGGTGTACTGACGTCTTATTTTCCTATAAGTTTTCTCACCCTACCTCTACGCAGATGCAGGCCATTTTCTTCCAAATTCTACCTTACTCATATCTTTCCCAGTAGTGTTAATATGCGGAATGATCGGACGTGTGAAGTCCGATTTGCATATAAGATATTTTTTAAATACTAGAGCCTACAGTATTTCCACCTACGTTAGGTTATGTGATATGCAGCTGCATTTTTTGATAAATATAACACTATCTATAAAATAATATTAATAATATTGTAAAAGGCTATCAATTTTGATCGCAAAAGAATATGTTAGTATTTCCTAAGAGGCCCTTACTACGAAAATTGGTCTGTAATAAGACCCCGCACAAGAATAAAAACAACTGATTTGATTGTTGTCCCAAATTGTGGTCGATGAACATACGTTCATGTGAGCAGCGCTATCGTAAGAGCTGGTGCCTGCTTTGAGGACTAAACACTACAGGGAGCCTCTTCTTAGTGCTGTAAGGAACAGTTTGTCCCGGCATGTTGGCAGCCAATGTGTGCGGCAACCACTCAGCAAACAAAACACTCCAGCGTCACGAGTCTACTTTGCTAGCCACAGTTTACAAACCGACGCGAACTAATAGGGTGGAACTAATGGGAAGGGGAAGACGCCAGGTGGACGCAGCTTGAACGCTCGGGTATTTCGACGCATACTTCGATCTCTGGGAGTTGTTCTAATTCCTATACGTTCAGAAAGTTTCAAGTCTGATCCTTAACCTTATTTACTGTTGAAGTTGCAGTTTCGAAATAGCTGAAACTTTTTTGAAATTGTTTTGAAAATTATAAGTAATTAGGTCAGATCCTTTCCAAGTATTCCTCGATTAGTTCCTTCTGCATAGTACTAAGTCCCCAAAAATTCAAAAAATAGCTTATTTTGTGAGATACGGGAGTTTTAACTAGTGACATGCAGGAATGATGTGAATACGCAATGGTGCCGGACGTGATTTCATACGTCTGGCTTATTACTGCCGTGTGTTTAAAACAAAATAATAGAGTGATAATGTAGGAGTAAGTAATCGGCAAATGTGTAGTACAGTAAAATATAAAATAATGCCTTACAATATTTTGTTATTTTTTTCTAATAATAATCTATGTTTTTGTAACAAATTTACACTATTGTAATTTTATTTTTTAATGAAATTTACAAAAATATATTACTATTAAAATGTGTATTTAATAATATTATTATGTATTAAAATATGTGTTTTTGATTATTATAGGATGTTGCCAAAATGCAACAGTGCTAGTCCTCATGTGTTTTTTCTTTGCGCCAGTCCCCGAAGGTTAAATACCTTGTACGCGTGCTGGGGCGTCTAATCTCATCTGGTCTGGGTCGCCGGTGACCGGGAAGGTAGGAGGTTTGAATCTCAGCCGGGTGTACTGAAGATGCCCGATGGAACTACCCAAATGGTTTCACTCTCTTGATCCTCGCAAATGTGGGTACATTTGCACTGACCTTCCTCATCCTTACTACATCATTAGTGTTAATATGTAGATATCCCGGATGGGTAATAGGACGCAATGCACACACGAATTCTTATTTGTGTCATTTTTCATAAAAGTGCTCCACCATTTGCTGGTTGGACATTCCTGGTCTTGCACTGGCGGGAGCATATATTGTGAGTTGTGACTATCTTTTAAGTCTGGCACACCATTGAGGTGGGTTTACTTCATCCCGATGAGATGATTGATACTGATGATGATTATGTGGTGCCAGCATAAGTTTTAAACCTTACTTAAGCCTAATCAAAAAGAACATGACTCCCATAGAAACAGTTCCTTTTCGAGTACAATACCTATGCTACAGCCGGGAATCGAACCTGGGACCTCTATATTAATAGCACTGCATCTTACTACCCGTTCGGGTTATACGCTTTAAGTACTAATTACTCTAATGGATTAGGAATTGGGAAGGTTGAAATAGAGGAAGTGAACCCGCAGTTACGTGGAGGGAGAGTGGAAAACCATTTAGGAAAAACCACCCCCAGTTCACCCGACCGAGATTCGAACCTTGATCTCCCCGTCCTCAGCAGTAGAGCTCAAACACGACAAGCGCGTTAGCCAACTATGCCACCGAGGCGGGTCTATATTAATAAAAAGGTATACTGACCACTAGGCCGAAAGGCCGGCTGCGCTAAATTTAACGCTCACCAATCATCAGTATAATTGCTAATTAACCCTAATCACCGCAACCGTAAGTCCCCTCCCTCGTCACACTCATTTTTTAATTCTAGACTGGCCGTTGAAATGATGATTGTATTGGGTAAAAATTAATTAATTAAACTTTTTACGTTGATTTATCATTTGATATCTAATATATTGTAAAATATTGCACCATTGATTTAACAAATTAATAAGTAACACTTAACTGATTACAGATTATTTAATTATAATTTGATTTAAACCCGTCTCATACAAATCTTAAAAAAAAAAATATGCTCATTTGAAAACAGGTTCCTAGCAGCTTTGAAACACGAGATTCTACATTTTGAAATGTGTCCAAATGACCTAATTGTGTCGACGTGCCTTTTTAAAAAAAATTAATATATTATCGACACGCTACATTTTAAATAAGTGACGGTTTTACTCAGCCTAACCACACTTAGCACCAGGGTCCGGATTTTGATGACTTTTTATCTTTTTGGGAGGGCTAGGGGGTGTCCGTCGCTTACAGTGCTCATAAGCACATAAACTATGTTCATGATCCCATTGTTGTAAAAATTTATATTTTATAAGTTGTTTTTAAATCTTCATTTAGTCATTTTTAGAAATTTTCGAGTCATTTTAAGTCATTTATGAGGTGACTTGGCGGTCTAGGGGTAAGGTGTCGGACTCCTATGCTGGCGGCCGGGGTTCAATCCTCGGTCCCGGCACAGATTTATCTGATTACCAAACCCTTCCTTCACCTCTGACAAGACATCTTGTGAATGTGAAGAATGCCAGGCCTCCAACGTGGTTCGGATTCCATGTTAAACTGTAGGTCCTCCATTTCATCTCAAAATCACCCTACCACTACACGTTAGCGTAAGTGTGTATAACCCAAACGGGTAGTAAGACGCGGTGCTAATAATAATAACATAATAAGTCATTTATGTTGAATAAATATATTTTTAAATAGCTACCATACTATCAATAGTTTATAAATGAATTTCTTTTCCCAACACACAGCTGTCTGAATGAGACTTATATAATGGAATCAATTAACTTTGTATCCTCTTTTATTGTATGGTTGTAAAATACATATTCCTGGTGAGACTGCAATTAAGCTGGAAGGGATTATGCTGGGAAGGGGTAGCTATTATTTCTGAAGCAGATATTTGTAAATCAATAGTATATTTAGCAGAATGAAATAATTATGTTGATAAAGGTTTTTCATCATGTGGATATTTTTTAGTTTACATTAGTAAAGTGCGTGTTTAATTTAGTCGTGTGCATTTATTTCGAGTTTTTGTTCATATTTTAAATCATTTTCTGAAAATTTGAAGTAATTTTTTGAGAATTTTTAGGTAATTTTTTATGTATATATATTTTAAATTTGCAAGGTCATCAAACCCCGGGCTCTTATTATCGCCTTAGTTGGAGCGCGTCTAATCGGTAATTACATCCCTACCTTCTCCATGTTTGAATTTTCACCAATGGAAATCTTCCAAATTCAGATTGTGAAAAAGTCCTTAGCAGTTTTTTTGTTTCTACTTCTTTCAGATTTGTTTCCTAATTTTTTACACACTAACGACAAAATGTACTAAAATGTTATGAATGCGGGATGGGCGCCAATTAAAACGTTCTTGAATTATTTAGATATATATGCCCAGCAATGGGCGACAGCTAAAATGCTACGGATTGATTTTCCCGCTATTTGCACCAATTAAAGTGATACGGATTATAATCGTGATATTGCTCTGTTATTGAGTAGTATCTATAACGATATTGGGTTTTGCGATGATGACGACGTGAGCATGCCTTACTGCGCACTTGCTCGCGGTATGTAATATGATTATTTCTGATATTTAATATTATTAAGTAAACAGGACTGTTGATATTGCACACGATTTATTTGAATGATTACACCTTCGGTACTGAAGATATGATATCTAAAATAACAGCTTTTTGCTAAATTTACAGATTGCTTTTCCATGATTTTTCTCTCTAATATATTTAATGTACTCTATGGATTTAAGTTACTGGCACTGTGTGTATTCATATGCATAAGTGGCTTATACATGATCTACCCCTTGCTTCTTGGATCCCTTGTCACCAGTGTTAAAACTAACTAATGGAAAACTCCTGGCAACAGGTGTTGTGAAGGCTAGATTCCCATTGGGTAGAGAGACCCAGCGTCACAAATTTTTGTAAACACAACGGAGTTTATCTTTGAAAGAAAAATATTTTTTATGGTGCAATATATTGATATTACTTCTGAAAAGCGCGTGACTCTCTATGGATGAATTATTAAAAGGATATTTATATACAGTTTATCTAAGAAAAATACACTTCATTGATGACCTTTTTAATACATGAGAGGAGTCCAAAACAGTATCATTACAATACTGATACATTATTTTAAATTACTTTCCTCATCTATAAATATACATGTAAAAAAATCTTCTAATTAAAAGTGATCTTGAACTGACCAATCCCTAATATTCTTGAAGTACATTAATAGATATTGAATACAATACAAATCATATTTCAAATATTTGTTTTTCCCACAGCGTCTAAATACCCGTCCTCTCAATATACATTTTAGTGACACTCATGCGGTAGAGGTGAGGGAGATAGGGTTTAAAGGAAATGCACCTGCATTTTCATGGAAAAAAGATCAGAAAACCACTTAAGGGGGGAAAAAAGGTCATAATACTTCTAGCTGGGACTAGGATCTAGCCCCTCCATCACTAATAAACTGTATTAGACTAACCTGAAATTTAATCCACGTGGCCGATGATACGGGCCACAAATATAATATACATTTAGTTTATAAATGAATATCCCTAGTTTTGGCATTTATAGTAACCTATTTTATTTGAAAACAATCTTGATAAATTAAATATTACATCACATGTTTTAATTGTTGAGCTATCTAACTTAACAGGAATACTCTTTTGGTATGTGAACGATGTCTATACAACTAAGAGTCATGGTTTCAATTCTTGGCGTAGACAAAAAATGTATTATTGTAGTATTAATTGTCGGACAGAGGAATGGATGCTGTATATGTTTTAAGTTAACTTTTCTTAAAAGTCATGTCTTTATATGATCAGTTGTTTAAGAAATGGCACGTTAAATACCTCTAATAGAATATAATATCTTTTGGCTCATATATCTATTAAAAAAGTTGTTATTGCTATGAAAGACTTGACTTAAATACTAGGCATGAAACTCTAAACAAAGAATATTTTGAGATTTGTTTATATTTTAGCTGTGAGTTTTAATTTCCTCTTCCAGAAAAAAATATTTTCCCTTTAAATGTATATTTTGCTGGGAAATTCATGTGATGATTGGCCTAAAGGCCAATTTAATATTATTCGTCAATTGTGAACTATATTCACCCTTTATATCCTTCTTGCAGCCCTGTCCCAGTTACGTAACTCAACTACTTTGATAATTAATGGAAATACATAAAGTTAAACCAACATGTAAATGAGATATGCTTGGATATCAGCTGAATTAGAGGGATCAGTTTAATGTAATGGGGCAAAAAAAAAGTTAATCATGAATTCATAACGTAAGTTCCCGCTTCATCCATTAGGATTACCCTCAAACAATGTTAGAGTGGTTAGAGAGGCTGACTTAGGATCTAGATTTGAAATTGAATGGCTACGTTTTCATTTACAAAATGATTTAAACAAACATTACACTGCATATTACTACTCATTTGGGCCCCGCATTTGTTTACACTAATGGTGTCGGATTTATGAATGTAGAAATACACCTGTATTTTCCTGGCGGGAGAGAGAGATACTATTTAGGAATAAACACCCTCAGTAAGTCCGGTTGGGATTTGAAACTTGACCTTCACGTCATCGGCAAACCAGTATAGGTGAGCTCAACGACACAAGTATAATATAATAGTAGTTAACGGTTTAAGCTAAGAGAAAAGGGCGAATAAGGTAGTTTAAAGGAAATGAACGCGAATAAGTATAAGGTAATCAACTACGCTTAATTTTAGGGTTAAATATCTACTTCCAAAAACACCTAGGAGAAACCTTATGAAAACCCCAAATCCCAAGTTTTAGTTGATTGGTCAAATGATTTCGGCTCTAGGCCGAGGTACAGACAGATGAAATCGAAAAAAACACCTTTTTAAGTTCAGTAGATCATGGAACGTTGATATATATCAATATATTTATTTAAATTTATTTGATGGTCTCATTACTTACTCTGAGGGGTTGTGAAAAAGTAATAGTAGCTTTTTATCTTAATTTATTTGAGGTATAAGTACATAGGAATTTTTCCCATATCTTCCAGGTTCCTTCACATGTCACAATTGACATGGGACCGACAGCTTTGCTGCCCCTCCAAAGGAAGTTGTACTACGGATTTTTATCGCTCAAGAAAAATCCGTCAACCCCATTTGGGTTTGAACCTAAGAATATCGGGTCCTAAGGCGAGAACTTTAACCCAACACCACCGAGGCCGACCATAGTAATCAAATAAGCCTACGCTAAACCTTCAAGATCTGATATATTTTCTCTTTCACTGTACTTACAAAGAAAAAATATATATTTGTATTCTGAGTTTAAAGAAAAGTTACAAAATATATTCGGAGATAATTAGAACGCAGTTTCCTTTCACCAAAAAAAGTAAAAATAAAATTCATTTTATCAATATGACACTAAATTGACCTTTAGATATATTAGTATCAATGAGAGTTTTGTTTTCAAACAAATAGCAGTCATTGTTTAATGCAATAATTTAGGGCGAAGTTGGTGCTTGAAAATGCGATTACGTTTTGCGGAAATAACACGCCATTTTACATTTAAATTAATTGACAACGCTCAAACATCGGATAACACATTGAAAATAAAAACTTGACGTTATGAATGAAATGCGTCGAGTTGAATAAACTATGTAACTATTTAAAATAAGCATTCACGTGGGATGACCGCCTCTATGATCTAGTGGCCAAAGTTCCTTCGTATAGGTTAGGAGGTCCTGGGTTCGTTCTCGGCGCTTGCAGATTTTTCGCGAAGTGGTGGATCTGGAATGGGTTCAATTAAGCCTCGTGAGGACAATTTAAGATAGACTTGAATGAAAAAGTAGTGGTTAAGGTTTAGAAAACTGAGATTATCTGTCTTAGAGTTTGTTGGGCTGACCACATGACACCCTCTATAAGATTTATTTGGAACTACCTTCTCAAACAGATGGCGGACGCTCGGTCGGTTTGACTCGAATGTGGACTGATGACTTAGAGTACTTTTAACATGGCACTACGTTGTATATTACACTAAATACCCCTTTTGATAGTGGTTTTCCAGTCCATTAAACTCTACTTATCAATTAAAATGTTGCACCTAAATTACAAATTATATGATTTCCTTAAAATTATTTAATAATAATTTTATGTATTTTTTGCAGCACATGTTACTACTCGTGCGAGCGGTACACATTTAATTGCACAAATGGTGTAGTGATAAGAAAGTAAATTTATGTAGCCATTTTTATTTAGAAAATACACGTTCCACAGATGGTAAAAACAAATTAGCAGCGAAGCTCCCATAATCGAAAAGTTATTTATTACCTAAAATACCCACATAAGCCAATCTTGAAATGAAAAGTATAAAAAACCACCTTCATATGACAAACAGGTGTAATGTGTTGACGGATGCGAAGGTGATGTCACACAATGACATGAACCATATCGAGAAAGGCTCGGTATAGAGTCGTTGATCGAAGTGGCGGTCATTGCAAGGGTGGGATAATAGGGGTGGGAGTTTCCGGGTTTAAGGGTAGGTGCCGCGACAGTTGTGTCAACATTTAGAAGAGGTCTCGCCTACCTCTCTGGTTGTTATTATTATTACAAGGGTTCGGGCAAACATTTCCCTATTATAGAACAGACGTCTCAAGGTTGATGATATACAAGTGGTATGAAGGGGTATGCACACACGTAACTAGGTACACATTTGTACAACACTATTTCAAATGTACACCTCGTTTAACCTGAAGGGTATCTCATAGTGGGATAGTTCACGATAAACTTGTTACCTTATAGTATAGACGAAGGGTACATGAAGTTAATTTATTATTGATAGAAATATTCCCAAGAAAAATGATTTGATAAAATAAATGAGCCATAGAAAAATCATAAATTCTATCGTGGAAAAAAAACAGACAAAAACTAACCTCTTCCAGGACCGGAGTAACGATTGTTATCGTATTTAAACTAATGGAAGAACTTACCTCGGTGGCCACGGTGTCTAACGCGCTACTCTCGCAGTAGACGGGACTGACGATAACGGGGAGATCGAGGTTCAAATCTTGGTCGGGTGTGCTGAGGGTGGTTTTCCCTAAATGGTTTTTCATTCTTCCTCCAAGAAAATTCTTGTACACTTCCTATAAATATAGCCTTCATAATCCCTAAGCACATTAGCGTAATAGGTGCGTAAGCGTATAACTCGAATGGGTAGTAAGACGCGGTGTTAATAAAGAAAATCAACAAAGAAATGGACTTGGTAGAGACGAGTCGAACATAGCAGAACTTTCAGCGCCGATGAGGTGGCATTTTGTCATTGGCTTGGATCTAGTCACGTGACACATTTTCTGCTCTTTTTTTCCGGTGAGCGTGTGAATCCACAGTAAGGATGAGGAGGTAGAGTTTAAAGGAAGTTTACCCAAAGTCACGTGGAGGGAGAATGGAAAACAATCGAGGTAAAACTATCCTCAATACAATGGGTCGGGTTCGAACTTATCGAACCTCAATCTACCCGTCATCGGCAGTCTAGTCTATTGAGAGAGAGAGAGACGCCTTAGACCAGGGTGGTCCTATGTTTTTCATCCCAAGGGTCGAAACTGAATATCAGTCTGCACTACGTGCCAAAAATATATATAATATAATTATTTATACTATATATATATATATATATTAATCCCACTAACTTAATATAGACCTATAAACAACACTTAATAAACTATTATTTTCAATACTTATAATAATTAATGGTATTTTTGGTTGATATAGTTTTTCAAATTTTATTGCCAAAAATAGGGTTATTAATATCTCAAAATATATTTGGAAATAAGCACGTAAACACTCTTTTACAAAACAACTTAGCACTATAAATATATATTTATACATATTTTTTATAATCAAATAAATGTATAGTAAAATAGAATTATAACCGTTTTAAATACATCTTTATATTTAGGTCATTAGCTATTACAAATTTGCCACCGAAGGGTTTCTATTTCATTTCTATTCAAGATACTGTGAGAGCCACAATTTCAGTGAACGCGGGCTGCATTTTCCCGTGGGCAGCACCTGAGCTCAGTTGGTAGCAAGTCCGCCTAGTTAGCCAAGGGTCATGGGTTCGATTCCTGGCATGGTCGAAAAATGTATCATTGATGAAATGTGGGTTTACTCTTTAACATTGATAAATTAATGGTCGAGGGCTGTATGTTGTGCCTGTCCTTGTCTTAAGTTAGATTATAAGGCATATGAAGCTACGACAGACCTAGCAAAGCCGGAATTGGAAAATTTATGACTTGAATAAAAAAGTGACATAGACCATAAGTTGGAAACATTAATGAATATAAGTAAGTAAAATATAGTAATATTGGGGGGGAGAAGGAAGAAGAACCAAATCAAGTGCTCATTATGAATTTAGCGTATTTAATACAAGATAACGGAAAAATAAACATAAACACCAGTCACTTTAATTCCGTACAAAATCAGTAAGACTCCTTTTATAATTTCGGGTGACCTGGCGGTCTAGGAATAAGGTGTCAGACTTCTATGCTGGCGGCCGGGGTTCAATCCTCGGTCCCAGAAAAAAATTATTTGATTACCAAACCCTTCCTTCACCTCTGACAAGACATCTTGTGAATGTGGGGAATGCCAGGCCTCCACCGTGGTTCGGATTCCACGTTAAACTGTAGGTCCTCCATTTCATCTCACAATCACCCTACCATTACACATTAGCGTAATTGCGTATAACCCGAACGGGTAGTAAGACGCGGTGCTAATAATAATAATAATAATAATAATTTATAATTTCGTCCTCGGTGGTACCACTTAAGGTAAAGCACTCACCTCGGGACCCGATGTTTGTGGGTTCAAACCCAGCCGGGGTCGAAGGATTTTTATTGAGCGATAAAAATCCTCAGTAAGACTTCCTTTAAAGGGGAAGTAAAGCCGTTGGTCGAGTGTGGCATCTAAAAAAACACTTCCTACTTGAAGATAATCCCCAGCTACAAAACAACAATGGAAATCCAACATAGCTGTCCATGATAAAATAGCGAACGGTTTTAAAACTCAATAAAAATCTACGCAGATGGGAATTTTTTCAAGCTCGTTTAATCTGGTTCGCCGTGACAGAAATTCTGGGGGTCGAATCTTTATCAGATGTACTTAGGGTGTGCTTACCTATAGGTCAAACATAAGCTAGCAGAAATCTCTTTATTGTAAACATTGACGGAGAGTGACCAATGTCAACATATTCAGAAATAATAATTTTCTTAGTAATAGTAGTCTATATTATTAATAAAAAGTGTTATCACGAATATAATAATACTTACCTAAAGATTACTGTATAGTTGGATTTTTTCTAACTCATTGAAAGAAAAAACTATATTAATAAAAAATTGTGTTTTTTGTTTCTTGGTTGTGACAACAAGAAATATTATAATTCATGAAATAGTACATTAAAAAGTATTAAATTCACACATGTATATTCTTATACCAGGTCACCCTGATAGATAAATATTTCTTATTACCTAGAGAAGGAGTCAAACATAATATTAGTATCAGAATAAAACCTTTTTATTTTGTAAAGAGCGCATGAAAGAACACAACCGAAGTAGGTTTGTTTGACGTCATAAACCGTCCTGGTTTCGGCTCGTTTACCATCTTTGTTAGTTTGGGAAGAACGCAACCTTTTGGAAGTTCTAGTTTGAAAAGCATTTTTAAGTGAACCACAGACACCGCTTCTACTAAAAAGAAACATATAAAATATGGTTGGTTATTTTCATAAGTTCGTGTTTCAATAATGTAAACACAGCAAAGAGAGAGAAGAAAAAAATAAAGAAAAATTTGTTTTTATTGTTGTGAAGCAAAAATTTATCTGATTACCAAACCCTTCCTTCACCTCTGACAAGACATCTTGTGAATGTGAGGAATCCCAGGCCTCCACCGAGGTTCGGATTCCACGTTAGACTGTAGGTCCTCAATTTCATCTCACAATCACCCTACCATTTCACATTAGCGTAAGTGCGTTTAACCCGAACGGGTAGTAAGACGCGGTGCTAATAATAATAATAATATTGTTGTGAATGCTACAATAAGGTCCCAAAAAATTATAGGCCTACTTTTAAGCACCTTCATTGGTAGGCATGTGGAACAAACGTAAATACTATCTAGTATGGTTTGACACTGACAGGGAGATCGAGGTTCAAATCCCGGTTGGGTGTATTGACCGTGTTTTTTCCCCTAAATGTCTACCCATCCTCCTCCCTATGCAAATGAGAGAACGTCTTATCTCAATTCTACTTTAATAATTCCTATACCATTAATGTAATTAAAATAAGGATAACGCACTTTGGTGGTCACATGGTATAAGGCGTCAGTATCACAATAGACTAGACTGTTAGTGCTGGGGAGATGGGGCTCGAATCACGGTCGGGTGTAATAAGGGTAGTTTTTCCTAAATGGTTTTCCCCTCTCCCTCCACGCAAATGTGATTACACTTCCTCTAAATCCAACCTTCCTCATCCCTAATACATTACCTTAATTAGTACATATGCGTGTAGCCTGACAGGCAGTAAGACGCGGTGTTAAAAAAAATGCTGATAGCCAGCACGGGTAGTTAGATATACAAATAAGATAAGTACAAACATTTTAAAAACTTCCTGAGTCCCGCGGATACGATCAACCCCAATAGTCGCTTAGACGATTTATTCTCTGAACAGTTAATTCATCGGTCATACACAATTTACTTAGCACTGTGAGCTGTTGATATAAGATTGACATTAATGTATGGTGTTACATGCACTCGTATCTGTTTGGACATTAGTACACTCGCCATTTTGTTTGATGTGGCTTTTTATTTTCATCCATTCAACTTTAATATAAAATGTTGAATATCTGTCCTTGTATTCCATGGTAAAACCATTACACTAGCCTTCAAGTTATTACGAAGACACGGTGAGAAATAATAATTTATATTAGCAGTAATTAATCACGTAGACATCTTGAAAACTAATTCTTTAAGCAATATGAAATAAATTGTACGGTACACAGCCCATATTTTCTCTCTCTCTTTTATCATAAAATACAAGAGAAACATTTATTAGAACTATTTAAAATTTGTGAAACGAAATAATATATAATTTTGCAGAAACACTCCACCACTTTTAAATATGAAATATATATATACACTATCCCGATTGGTAGAATGGTCTAGGCTCCAGTCTCAGATACCGAAGACAAACAGACGGTGTCGTGAAAACCCCTTTTTCGGTTTCCGGGGGTCACGAAACGTCTACATTCATCAAAATCTAGAATTCAATTATTTGAAGATATCAATACTTTCTCTCTCCGAGGGGTCGAGAGGGGAAAAAGAGAACTAATGTGACAAATCATGTTTGTGTCCCGCCTTTCATTCATAACTTCTGAACAAAGTATGATAAACACATAGACATCCTCAAGAACACTTCCGGGTTCGATTTTTTCTTTAGCACCGCGTTTCACTACCTATTCAGGCTATACGCATAAGTACTAATTACGCTAACAAATAAGGGAGAAGGAAGGTCGAATTTAAAGGAAGTGTGCCTGCAGTTGCGTGGAGAAAGAGTAAAAAACTCAATGTGGAAAAACCACCCTTAGTACACCCGACTGGAATTCGAACTCCGATATCCCTGTCATTGCCAGTCACGAGAGGTGATGCCTTAGACCAGGGGTCCCCAACCCTATGCCCGCGGGCACCATGGCACCCGCCGAACCTTTTGCGCCTGCCCACCACTTTTTGACCACAGCTAGAAAGTTCTTGACTAATAATTTTAATCCGTCACCTTTCGCCCAAAAATCAAGTTTGTGCTTATCTCCAGGGAAGCTGTTCACAAGAAGTTGGTGATTGAAAGCCCCCCCCCCCCTCT
>CABFVX010000045.1:259858-277704 GCA_902151425.1 Timema shepardi | reverse complement strand
AACCTTTGGACTTCTGTCTCGTAAATTTTGTAGTATTAAATTTGTGAACTCAAAAGTTTCCTGAAAGACAAGATTAATCAACTTACATGTTTCATTAACATAATATGCATCATTCTCAAAACTTTTTTACTATTTTTTAATTAAGTTAACCAACTTCAGTGTTTTCGTTTAATACTATATGCTCTTAATGACTGTTTGACTTATGTCTTAATACATATATCATGATGTTTTTTAGTCTGATTGTGTAATGTTACTGTGACTCACATTTTTAATATGTATGTTAAAGTGTCTAGTATTATAATGTAATTTTATACAAGTGTTTTTATCACAATCATTCTAAAATATACACTCTTTCTGACAAGTTAAACTCAATATCTCTCTCAACTCATTTCCCAATTTAACTTCTTAGTTTGCGTCAATCCTCCTTTTTTGTTGATTCTATTTTTATCAAGTCTGGAAAATAAAATGTGTTAAAAAACTAAACAAAAACTGAGCGAACTCTGAAAAAACTAAAAACATCTATTTATGTAGAATCATTTACCAGAAGCTTTTAATAGGCACTAAAAAGATCGATTGATGGACCCAGCTCAAACCTTAAAGGTCTTGATTTGGTTCTAATCCTAGCCGGGTGCACTGAGATAGTATGTGCCATCCTCCGCCAAAGTGAATGTTGGTGCACATCCTTAAATTTCACTTTAATCAACCCGTATCCCGTTCACTTTAAAGTATTTTGGGGTAAAGTACTCGCTTCAGGACCCAATGTTCGTGAGTTCGCACCAAGCTAAGATCAATGGATTTTTCATGACCGATAAAAATCTGTAGCACAACTTACTTCGGAGAGAAAGTAAAGCTGTCAGTCCCATGACGATTGTGGCGTGTAAAAGAACTCTGGAAGGTATGTGGAAATACCTTTCCCGGCAAAATTGGTAGGCCCTTTCACTCTCACTAATAGAGATTCGGTGTGTTAGGCAACGGGGAACCAACACATTTACTGAACTTCCCATGAGATTTCTACCAGATGGTGCAGGAAGCACTAAACAGCCGAAAGTATGAGTGCATGCCCAGCTACGGATGAATATGTACCACATCAAACCAACCTTCAGCTTGTTTACTTAACAATAAGTAGAACTCGTATGCTTTAATATTAGTTTAAGCTGTAGACATCAAGATTTGGCAGCAAAATCACAACTAATAACGTTATTACAATTACTATTTTCTCATTCTACTCATACCCCTGCCCTTCCGGGGTATAATGGTGTATGGATTAGGAAGATATTATTTCGAATAAATGTACCAGAATCTGCCTGCTACGGAAAGCTAGGAAAGTTTAGTAAAAACCTTCTCATAGCACCCGGCCCGGATTCAATTCCCAACCTCCTTATTTCCCGGCGACTCAGAACAGACCAGACTGACGCCTTTGACCTCATGTCTGTCCGTGACTGATTCTTCCAATCTAAGATTGTTATAACTTGGGTTCAAGAACCCTTAAGGAATGTCCACAAAAGTCGGATGATATAAACGTAGCTTCGGTTCACTCAACCCATTCATTTAACGCAATATGTCAACAAAACGAGTGAACATTGCCCAAACAATTTCACGGCGGTGAGTCCATTACTCCTAGGGAGATTCCTATTCTTTCTACCCTGTAATTTTACTGGTCGGAAGAGTGGAAAAGGGGGGAGGGCGGGTAGGGGGCGGCTCAAGACGCTAACTTCGGATCCAAGTGCTTCTGCACAGTGGGATTACAAAATGTGATCCCTACACTACGTAGCCCAGGGCCTTAGGGCAGTAGTATTCAACTTGGGGTGCACTTACCCCCACGGGTACTTGGAAGTATCTTTGTGGATACATTAAATTACAAAATATATATAGGGCCTACATAAATATTTCAAATTTAAAACTTATTATTCAATACATTATTTTGGATGCCATTTATTTTATATTTAGATTATAGAATTGGTATAACTCGCATTTTGCACCAACAATTTTGGCGGTACACACTTGAAGATCAATTATTATATCTGGGGGGACGCTAACAAAAATGTTTGACTGTCACTGACTTAGGGAGTACTTGCTTTGGGTGGACAGTATAGGTCGCTTGATGATGTAATGAGCAATGAAGTTCGATTTTTTTTCTCAATTTACAAAAGCGAATTTGGGAGCATTGAAATATTTTTCTTTTTCATTTTAAAATACCAATTTTTTCATTTTATTGTGTAATTTTTCTAATATGGTAAAACTGTTCACTGCTCTCGATTCCAAGTGGAGTATAAGGAAAGATCCATGTCATCATACTGAGATGCGACGGTCTTAGTTCAAGCTGTATTAACTACCTTAGCTACGCGTTCGTTATCTGTAAGTCCGTGGGCTGAGGCGAGCTCAAACATTTTTATATACGAGGTTTGTTTATTAAATAACCGGACTGATGCTCTAAAAAATTGTATTTACAAAATTACTCAATGAACATGTTATCACCTTCAATGTAGTCTCCTTCCCGATCCCTAAATCTCACCATAAGAATCTTAAAGAGTGCATTTTTCTTAGTAAAAATAATAAATAATCGGTATTTGTCTAGTAGAATATAAACACGAATATAAACACTATAACCTATTATTTTTTAAAAGTGTATGTGAACCCCATTTTTTTAGGGGTTTAAACATTTGTAGGGGGAGTTTTAGATCTCCTTTCACTCATTGTGACTCTCATGATAGGAAGCCATTCAAGAAAACACATACTCAATATACTCAGCCAGGACTAGAACCATGACCTCTTCAATAATCATTAAGGGGGCCACCTTAGCCATCGAGAAAGTATAAATTGCTTTCAGGCCACATGGATTAAGATACACAGATCTGTGTCTTTTCTGGAATTACTTATATATTTTGTCTAAGCTTGTACTCCCTTTCACCCTTCACCAACAACTACCCTTTGTCATGTTAATAATAAAAAAAAGGGGGGGGGATACTAAGAGACTCCTTAGGAAAGCTCGCTGCTAGTTCTCAAATATCTTAAAATTATCTGTTGGGAGAATATAAGAAGATTACAGTGTTTTCTAGAGGAAGGTTAAAATAGTCATTTTCGTCAGGCCTTTTACAATAGCTCCTCAAACATGCTTAAAAAGTCGTTGCAAATGAGTTAATGTCACATTTTCACACATGTTTTTCTATTAATAAACTCAGAATATAGAGTTGTTAAGGCAAAAGAGCCCTGTTGGAATATTTGTAATTTATTTTGGCGTTAACCATATTTTTATATAACGTATCGTGGAATTAAATATTCTATTAAAGCTGAACGTCTGCGTGGAAATTTCTTACATACCGAGCTGATCCTAGACTAAATGATCTTGCCATTTAGTGTTAAATAGTTGAATACCACATTATATATTAGTTATTAATTAATTTGATGGAGCGTATATTACTTCACAGCACTCGTAATACTTGGATAATCTGGTCTTATTTTCACATATTAAAATTAGATGGAAATAATGCTGACTGTATAGATTATATCTCTAGCAGACTAAAAAAAAACTTCTTCCTAATAGGATAGTAAAAGATAAAATAAAAAACTTTCTTTCTAATACTTGTAATTTGTAATTTCAAAACTTACGATTTTGAAGGGAAAGTGCAAATAATGTGTCTGATCTTATTTCCTGGCATATTTCGAATCGTTAAAATCTCACATTCAATTACAAACTGTGTGTTTAAAGTTTTCAATTGTGTAACCAACTTCAGGCTGTACTGTACATAAATAGTTTTTGCGAGCGAAACAAATTTCTTGACAACGGCTAGAACAGGACTGCTTACTGAGATAAAGAAAAGTCCCATGTTTGATTTCCAGAATGTTTAAACAAAAACTCATGGATACATTTTATTTAGACTTGCTGTTTCACAGTTGAAAATATCGCCACCAGCATTGGTCTAGTTTGTTGGTGACAAAGATGTTGGGGTTAAAATCCTGGCCGGTCTACTGATATTATTTCCTATTTATGATCAAGCAAATGTGGATATTATTTATCTAAATTATACCTTACTCAGCCCTACCCTATTGGTGTGAATACGCGTAAAGCTGGAAGGGTAGTAATATCAAATGAGAAAAAAAAGTGTGACTTTACACAGAAAATGTTTTTAAACAAAGTTTTGAAAATAGGTATAGCCTCACTGCTTATTGGGATCAAGTTGCAGTGGTTAACTCCCGGCATGGACAACGGCTAAGAATACTAGGTGCTATGTTAGTTTTTAAGTCACGTGCTGCTATAATCACTTTGTCAAACAATTACAAGTTAATTATCCCTAGTTTTTTTAAACCAGAGATCTTACAGTTAAACGGTTTTCAATATATTTTTATGAATACATAGTTATTTCACATTCGCGTAGAAGTTGGATACCTAGGCAAGAATGAAAAGTGAGTTTGTCAATTCCGTGGGCGGTCGACAACCCGTGGGGGAGGGAGTGAATAGCGCGTGAATTTTATTTCCATTATAACTTCTGGCTCATCCATCGTATCAAGATTTGTTTTAAATGTGAAGGTTTATAATAAGTAGGGTGCTAACGTTGGCAACTTAAGTTAACCTATCTGAAAAACAGAGTGGTCACAAAATCTCAGAAATAAAATTCCCTGAAATTCCCATGACCCAACTCCTGGTCTATAAACATGCCACCAACTGACCTGAGATTAGCTATTGTAATTAAAAATATTCTTTCTTAAGTCAGCCATTACATGAATTATATATCTTTAACCTTACTTAAATTTTCTTTTGACAAACAAGGTTCTCAATACAATCAAATTTTCATTGGAAGAACCTTATCTGACAGTTTGTAAAGTTATTGGATCTTTTTTCACGTATTCATGTGATAGGTAATGTATTCTGCAGCTGCCCCTTTTGATATACATACAATAACACTAATAACATAGTAAAATGCGATTAATATTGATCGAAAAAATAAAGTAGTTTCTAAAAGTCTATTCTTATGAAAATCGTACTGTACATGTATTAATAACTCGGTAAACGCAAACACGTATGGTTAATAATGTACTGTAAAGTTGCAGGGACAAATAAACCACTTGAAACAAACAATAAGCTTGTGTTCATGCTTTGTCTGGCTACGTACAAATACCACAACCTCCCGATAAAATACATGAACGTTTCACTGGTTACAGTGGCCAGAACAACCTACAAACGCCGGCTGTACTTCAAAAGCATTGTATTAAAATTCCATTCTATTTTGAAAAATAAAAACACAAAAAATAATAACTAAATAAATATATAATTACTATGGTTTTATTTGTGTTTTAATAATAATAATACTTAGCACCACCCATTCAGGTTATACGCTTAAGTAATAACTACGCTAATGGGCTAGGAATTGGAGGATTGAATATAGTGGAATGAACCCGCATTTGCGTGGATGGAGAGTGGAAAACTAATTAGGAAAAACCCCTCCCCTCAATTCACCCGAGTGAGATTCGAACTTCGATCTCCCCACCCTCGGTAGTCTGGCTCGACACGAAACCAGCGCGTTAGCTAATGACGCCAACGAGGCAGGTATTTGTGTTTTAACATGCCTTTCAAAGCAGAGATTTTGAATACAGGTCTCCCATTTGATTACTGGCCATGTTTATAGCGGTTTAAATGCAGCTGTATAATTAAATCATTAGTTTTAGCTTAGAACGCGATATTTTTTCTTTTATTTTGACTTATTCACTAAAAATCATTTAGGAGGTTTCATCTAGGGAAAAATAAATAACACTCATCGTCTAGAACGCAGGAAAAGGCGTCAGTCTCGTATTATTTAGTTTAATAATGGTGGGGTTTTATTCATGGCCAAATGTACTGAGTTTTTTTAATAAATAGTTTTACATTCTCCTTCCAAACAAATGAAAGTATATTTAATCTAAAATTCACGTTCCGCATCTCTATTTTACTAGAGTAGATATGTGGATAGACCGATCGAATTTGGGGTGCAAAATTTAAATAAAATACAGCTGATCTGAAATATTTATATCGCCATTTTTTACTTCGAACATGTCTCATGTAAACTCCTCTTTATACTTACTTTTCTTAACAGCTCTCTTATTATTATTAATATTATTTGGGTGTTTAATGAGCGCTTTTAAATACTTTCAGCTAAAGACTTCAAAGACAATCTAGGACAGTACGGCTGATACTTCTATCTACCCAGTCTTGACGTTTAGCTGTTTACTAATCGAATAGCAGAATGACCCTGTAAACAAAATAGTAAATATTTTTGTGAATATCCCCGGGAATTAAACCCAGGGTCCACTAGATTGGTGTTTGACCATTTAGGGCTGTATACATAGTCAATAATCGGAGTAATGCCAGGCTCTCATTTGACCTCAACTTCTTGTAATTAGTCTACTGAAAGATTGGTTTATTCCGAGACTAGATTATAAATTCTTGTGGGTGACCTGGCGGTCTAGGGGTAAGGTGTCAGATTTCTGTGCTGGCGTCCGGGGTTCAATCCTCGGTCACGGCACAGATTTATCTGATTACCAAACCCCTCCTTCACCTCTGACAAGACATCTTGTGAATGTGGGGAATGCCAGGCCTCCACCGTCATTACACATTAGCGTAAGTGCGTATAACCCGAACGGGTAGTAAGACGCGGTGCTAATAATAATAATAATAATAATAATATAAATTCTTAATATGGCCTTTAGTTAAGGAGAGCTGCTTTAAAGAAGTTTTTCTTTTACCACAACGTCTTACTACTACCTATTCAGGTTATACGTATATTTGACAATTACTCTAAATTACTATGAGGAAGGAAGCATTTTATAGCTGATCTACCCACATTTGCGTGGAAGGAAAGTGGGTGATTATTTAGGAAGGAAATTATAAGTAGACCCCAATTTCCCCATCATTAGTAAGCCAGTCAAACACGAGAGTGGCGTCTTAGACTATTTGGCCACTAAACCTGGTTTTAAGGAAGTTAGATGTTTGACCTTTCCACATCAAGTGTCTCGCAATTAACTATCAAGTCTACCACCACCGGCGGCTTCTAGCCCACTTTTGCAATATAATTGTCATTTGGCTGGAATGTCAAGGTTCTACTCCATAACAAATGTAAAAATGATTTTTAAAAAACCGTGAGGTTCACTTGAGTGAAAATGAACTTTTGTTAAAATTGCAACGTTATCTAACTAGGACAAGCGAGTAGGTAAAACGTTTATTTTTATGTATATAAAACCAGACGAAATCATTGCTTAGCAAATATGGAAAGTAAATATTTGGTTAATTATCAATCCTTCCTTTTCGAGATGAGAGTTTAATTTTTTTTTCTGAAAATAGCCATAACTTCATATATAGAATATACACATACTTATGGTTTAAGGCATCGTGATGTTTTTTATTACTATTATTTCCCACCACATATATCTATCCAAATGAGCTATTCGCATTTGATTACGAAAGTGTTATAAAGATTTGGTTCAAAAAAGGATGAAGATACTGGAGATGGAAGTAGGCTATATAATTATGAGTTACATATCCTGTATTAATCACAAGAAATTATTAGAATAATCAAAACTCGTAGATTACGGTGGGCAAAACATGCAGCGCGAATGGGAGAATCTAGAACAATGTTCCAGGTATTGACTGGTAGACTGGTAAGAGACCATTGGGAAGACCAGACGCAGATGGGAAGATTGGACATGAGGGAGATTGGGTGCAGTGAGGTGGACTGGATAGAACTAGTTCAAGTTGGGCATAGGCGGTGTACCTTTTTTTAAGTGCGGCAATGAACTTTCAAGTTCATAGTGCCATAGAGCAGTGATTCTTACCGGGGGGGCCAAGGCCCTCCGAGGTTCCAAGGCCCTCTGAGGTGCCAAGAAAGATTTTTGGGGGCCTCTAAAAAATAATTAAAAATGTTATTTTCATATTACTGAAGTCAATTATCTCAAATTTTAGGTTTTGGAAGAAATAATTCGATGAACTAAAGCATGTAAGTAGAGTAGACTCTTGATTTTCCGGAGTAATGGAGGGGAGGGGAAGCACGGATAATATAAATCAGGGATAGAACAAATAATCCTCATCCGTTTTATCACCACCATTCAAAATTCGTTGTCCTTTGTTTCTACTTATTTATGAGAAAAGGGATATCTCACAATGCTAAATATTAAAACGAAGCAGCGAATTTGACTCCAAATCGACTCCTGCTTGCGAATAGCATTAAGTAATACAATTGAAACAAGAATAGACAAATTAGCGGAAAGTGTTCAACAGTACAGGTCCCATTAAATACACTTAGGTAAGTTAAGTTAATTTTTGGTTTTTATTTATTTTTTATTATAATCAGTAAATAAAACCACTATTTTAGAATAAAGCATAATGATTAATATGTTAGTAAAAATTAGGGGGCCACGAAAATATTTTAGGATATTTAGGGTGACGAGTAATAATAGACTAAAAACTATTGCCATAGAGAGTAATTAAGAAAGTAAATGCTATAGTGAATATAAAGGTAGAATTTTGAGGAAATACACGGCGGGGAGGAATAGTAGTACATCGTTTAAGTAAAACCAAAAAAGTAGGCTGCACCAAGCTGTTTTTCGACCCATAAGACCCCGTCAACGGCAAACCAAGGTAGATGAGCTTGATATTTGTTCGGCATGCCTACCAATATTTAAATTTGTCATAAATATGGTGTTTTAGCACCGCTTCTTACTACCAGTTCGGGTTTTACGCACATATACTAATTATGCTAATGATATAGGGATGGAAAAGGTTTAGTTTAAAGGATAAGTACCCGTATTTGCGTTTAGAAAGAGTAGGAAACAATTTAGGAAAAACTATCCTCATTAAGCCCGACCAGGATTCAAACTCTGTTCTCCTCATCGTTGGTAGTCCAGTATATTGCGAGAGGGACGCCATATTGCGTTTGATAAATATATTAGAGTAGCTTTAATAAATTCTTAGTGTCAAAGATTTTCTGCCTTAAGCTTTCACGGTAGTCGAAAGATGAAATTGATCTATGATTGTGTGATATAGAAGTTTTTCACATGATATAAAATGAAAAAAAAAAAGTTTCTAAAGGGAATCCTTCTTCCGAATTCACGTCACTGAAGCCAATTCCGATACCGACATTTGCTGTCCTAAACCAGACCTACCAAACTTCCCCCAACGCCCACGTAAACTGTCAAAGGCATTCTACATAAATAGAAAGCGCCGCCATTTCCATTGCCGTGGCGATATTAGATTCTTCCTGCCGACAATAGTTTTCCAATCTTGTGAGAATCTCGTCCAAGCAACAGGCTTGAATCGATAAAATAAAAGACGTTATATATTTCTAGTACCCACCCCATTTTTTTATTTGATTGTACAAGTAGTTGTAAGCTTTCACCAAGAATCTTGTCTAGCCTTGATGAGATTTTAATTAAATACCATATAGGAAATAAGATTTCAAATATAAATACCGTAACAAAGCTAGAAGATACACTTCGTTGAACTTGGAAAACAGCAGTCTCACTTTGATGGAATAAATTATCGAGTGGTTTATAAGATAGAGTCATAGTACAGGTACAAATAAAAAAAAACCCATAACTTAATTACTGTTACTGTTCAGGATAACGAGGTGCACATGGCACACTTTAATGCAGCATTTTTCAACCTGTGTGCCTTGACAATTTTAGTGCCATGTTCAGGGTGCTGTGAGTTGGAAAATGTTGAAATTCGCTGCTTTAATGTTTGTTTCACCCGCACCGGTGTGCACGCAGAGTAAATATTAGGTTTACATCGTCCATGTGAAAGTATTGGGAAGGTCGAGGATCAAATCTCGGCCGGGTGTAATGGTTTTTCCTAAATGATTTCCTACTTTATCTCCATGCAGATTCCGCTTTTCTCGTTCCTACACCATTAGTAAATAAACAATTTAATTTCGGGGTTTATTATTGTTATTATTATTATTATTATTATTATCATCATTATCCATGCTTCTTGTCTTTCTATATGTCTGGGATACCCACAATGGTGATGGGTAAGATCCAATTTAAAGGAAGTGTACATACATTTGTGTAAAGAGAGAGGAATAAAACAAGGAAGGAAGAATCACTTCACTACACACTTTCGAGATTTGAGCCCCGACCTACCAGTCACCAACAATCAGGTATATTGCAATAATGACGTATTAGACTGTATGACCAAGGATGCGGTGATAATGTAGTCTTGTATGATACTTACCGCTATACCAATATTTAGAAATAAATTAGTGTGTAAAAACTAAAAATTGACATATTTTTTTCTTTTGAAACGCTTCTGAAATAATTGGAGAAAAGTAAGGGCATTAAAAATCCCTTTTAACTATCTAGTTAAAGGAAAACGTTGTAACAACGTCTCCCTGTGTTATTTCGTCTCATACTCTTTTCGACACGCGCGGGCTCGGTGGAGTATTTACCAACGGGGCGGTGCATTATTAGTGTTGTTTATGATGCTGGCTGAGGCGCTTCTATTGAATGGGGCGCCTTGGAATGTCAGACACGTGCTCACCTGGTTCCCCTTGTTTACGCTCTTGACAAGAGTTTTCCGAATCTCTTGCGGGTGAGGCAATACATGCCGATTCAGTGGAACAAATTGTGTACGAAACACTTCAAGATGTTGGAATAAATATTTGTTATATTTTTCCTATATTGGCCAAAATAAATAAAATACCGCTTCATTGGTTAAAATTAATTTAATATTACCCAACTAGTAATTTTGATAGTTCTTGGATCTTTATTATAATACTAAGGAAGAACACTCCGCAAGGAATGCTATGCGTGAGTTCCTGAGGTCCACACAACTTCCCTCTCTGGGATCGCTAGGTTAGCGCGGTTTAGACTTCCCAACCTCTAGAAAGGTGGGTCCGCCATCTGAGTCAGAGTGGGTCCTTTGTCTTGGGTGCCAACCCGGGATGGTAGGCGGCGAAGAACGAGAGGGACATCCCCTTTGTGGTTTGTTGGGATCGGCGGAGGAAGGAAGGGACACCGAAACCTAGTGTGACAATCAAATCGAAGGTGACTTTGTAGATGTAAACGCTTAGGGAGACCCAGGATAGTTAGCTAAACTCCTTGGCTCTGAGACTATGATGGTGGAGGACAACCCAAAAATGCTCCGTCCATGATAAAGAAACCGGTCCGACGCAAGAGACGGCTTGTCGACTCAATTTTCAAATTCCAATAATGGATTAAAAGAATAAAGACAAAGAACAATTCAGCCAAAAGTACACGCGAGAGTGAGGGGGAAGGTGAAACAGTACAATGAGCAAGAAGGAAATCAAGGCAGAGAATATCTACAAAGACCTCATGGAATTTGTAGAACGTACCCTGCCAATAGACGGGTAAACAACCAAGCCATTACTTTATATACTGAATATGCTTAAATATTTGTGTAATGTTTGAGATTGAAAGGTCTTTACAATACTACAAAATAGATAGTATATATTGTATTTTAAAAATAAATTCATTTATAGTATAGAATTATTAGAAAACAAATGTATTTATCATTAGGATCAGCTATGACCCAAATGGAAATTAGTGCAACTTTACTATACATCCTGTACTGTTTCCAGCCTGGGGCTGTTCTGTATTAAAGTCATATTATATTTTCCACTACCGGTTGGCTAGGCCTGTCATAGATTTATAATTTATATAATTTAACTTAAGACTAGGACAGGCACAAAATCCAGTCCCCGGCCGTTAATTTATCACTGTGAAAGGGTAAACCAATATTTTACCAACTATAAATTTTCGGCCATGTCAGGGATCGAAACCGGGTCCCTTAAGCCCAGTAGACAGACATGCTATCGACTTAACTAAGGTGTCGGATTGTGATGAGTGTAACCGAAGGTATAAAATATTATTAGCTAAAGAAAAAATAGTTGAAAAAAATATAGTGTAACGTAAATAGATAACTAAACAAAGTACATTATTTTCATAATAAAAAAAATCCAGGTTAAACAGGTCAGCAAAGTTACGTGGGGGTTTCCAGTTATGCCATGGTATTAAGAGGGCTAAAGTCCTCATTTGACAATTTAGGCCCATAAAATTGATTGATACTAGGTCTGACAAGAATATACACATTCGTATTTAAGAGAGACATGATTGTTATTTTAAAATTTTTAAATATATTTCTTAGAACCACGTCTTACTACCCAATTGAGCTATACGCCTATGTACTAATTACGTTAACGGTTTTAGAGATTAAGAAGGTCATATTGAGAGTAAGTGTACCCGCCTTTGCATGGAGGGAGAGTGTAAAACCATTTTGTGGGGAAAAAACCACCCTTAGTACACCCGACCGAAATTTAAATTTTGGTCTCCACGCCATAGTCAGTCTAGTCTATTTCGAGAGTAGTGTGTTAGACCACGCAGCCGCCGAAGCTGGTTTCGAAATATTCTTCATGCCAAAAAGAAGGTGAAAGCTATCACCATATTGTGCCTGAAGGATTAAAGACCCTACATTTTGTGTTATATTTAAAAAATAATTTTATGAAAGGTTTAAATTATCTCATTTTAAACTAAGTTTCATGTGTAACGTTGCAGTTTTGTGTTCAAAGAAAACGGCCTGAGACATATATATATATCCTTTTTTTTTAAATCGGGTCACAAAGGAAAAATCTAAAATAATGAAGGATTATTTGAGAGGTTTCGTTCCAAAAAGAAATACCGCAGTGTGAGGTTTTTACCTTTCAGCTAGACTGTGCTCTCTTGACTCTTTGAGGTACTACACAAAACATTATGTTGATTGATAGCGACCGATTTTCTTCAAGAGGCAACCCTTTTATTCAGTTGTAAAACGTAGACTGTGAACAGTGTTCCTTTTTTAAATTGAGAAAGCTATATTGTCCCTGTTCATTTCATTTGCTTCCCTCTTTCCTGTACCTTCTTCCATGTACAGTATACTATTAGATTATCTGTTTGTGTTTGCACGCTCTATTTCCGACGTTAAACAGACTACAAGATAAGTATATACAGGATTAATAATACGCTCTCAAAAGTTTTACGACAAACTAACTTTTCCAGCTTTTACAGACCATAAAAATACATTTTACCAATATTTTGTAATTAAATCTACGAATAAATAAGTCTATTTTCAATATTTTATAATATACAAACAGAAATACACGGCGTTGCCTAGGGTAACCATGAAGTGCATTGTATGGTCACCGCTGGCAACGCTTTCCTTTGCTTCAAACAGACGGGGGGAAAAATCCCTTCATTTTATTTCTTTCGAAACAATTTTTAATTAATTAAAACATAATCTAAAGGTTAAAATTCTGGTTTCTATGTGCACACGTTTGTACACAGGGTCTATTCATTTTAAAATTTCAAACCTCTGCATGTGTTAGATATCATGCAATGCTTATGATCCCCAAATATACAAACTATTAGCTTTTATTAATATAGATCGTCACAAAATAATTATTAAGCACAAATAAATTAATACTAATCGCAAAATAGTATGAATTGGAGATAAAACTAATAAGGTACACTACTGATTTATGCTATTTAATTTTGCATTTCGATAATTATTGCAAATATATTTAAAAATTCCTGTGAGTTATTAAAATTTACCAGGCTTATCACTGACTTTACCAGGTACTGTACGTACCCTGGAGGATGAATTTCAAGCAGCTGAAACAGTATTTTTTTGAAAATGATTTATAAAAGTATCCCATAGGAAAACCCATATTCAGGCTTGTTTGTCGGGATAAAACCATGGTCATGCATGTGTACACCACACTGGTTATCAGCATTAAAAAAAATAGAAACTCTAATGATATCCCACAGTAAGATGAAAATCCAATATTGTATCTAAATCAGTAATATCCCTGCGCTTTACCCACTGAATAGCTTACACTCTACTTTCTATAAAAAGAGCCTTATCTGACAACTATAAAAGTTACTAGAGCTTCTTTCACGTATTCATGTTTTTCTATAAATCAGTCGTTTTTGATAAATGTATTATCATTTTTTTTACATTTATTTTAGAGTGTGTCACCAGGGTTTGAGGGCTGGATATTCCTGGTCTTTTACTGGCATTGGAAGATAATATGTAACCATCTTTTGAGATTGGGCAAACATGTAGGCGCGTTTACTTCAGCCCGATGAGATGATGATTATGTGGTTACATTAGTAATATTAAACTTAACTTAAGCCTAACTATCCAGACCATGGAAATCATAAGAACAATACCCATTTGGTCAAAAAATCACTATGATGCCTCCTGAAATCAAACCTGGGACTTCTAGATTAGAAGCCAGGAATGATGGTCAATAGGCCGGACGATTTAATTGATGTTGACCGGAATTAATATGTTCTTTTTGGATTGAAGTTTATTTATATGAAAATCCTACACACTTGTATCTGATGATATCTCATAAAATCTGACCAAGGTCCGGGGTTCTATTTTCTCTATGTCCGAAAAAACTGTCATTGATGGATTTGGAGCTTCCCCTTACACAACGATAAATTAACGGCCGGGAATTTTGGTGTTGTGTCTATTCCAAAGTTCGTGCCCTGTATCTACATGGGGTGGACAAATATTTACACCACTATGGTAGGGATGGAGAAGGTAGAATTTATATAAAATGTAGTACCAGAGGGAGAGTGGCTGCCTTATGAAAAAAAACCCACCTCTGTTTACCCAGATAGGATTTGGACTCGTCACCGGCAAACCAAAAAAGACGAGACTCAGGTCTTTTATCACATGCTCACCGGTGAGGATTGTTCTAGATTTGAGTTATTTTGCTAAACCGTTCAGAAAATGAAAGATAAATACCTCAAATTAAAAAACAACAACAATGTATCAAAATTATCAGGCACGTCCCGTTTTTCTGAGAATAGGCTTATTGATATCCCCCCCTCCCCGGCCCCACTATCCCTAAGGTCACAACCAAAAGGAAGGTTCCAAAAACTCTTACATTTTAATTTTAATTATATATATATTCACCCACCTCAGTGGCGTAGTTAGCTAACGCGCTGGTTTCGTGTTGAGCTAGACTGCCGACATGAGGTGAAATCGAGGTTTGAATCTCACTCGTGTGAACTGGAGGTGGTTTGTCCTAAAATAGCTTTCCACTCTACCTCCACGCAAATGTGGGTTTACTTTCTCTGTAGTCAACCTTCCAAACTTCTATCCCATTAGCATAATTAGTACTTAGGCGTATAACCTGAACGGGTAGTAAGACGCGGTGATAAATACATGCTACGGGTATATTATCTTCTATATATTTAATAAGCCCGTTTACGGCAATAGAAATTACAAGGAAATGACAGAACAGATTTTGACAAACGTCCACTAATTTTAACGCTTAGTAGTCCAAGATGTCGAGAAAAATAGTTTTCCACGAACACCCGATTTTCACAGATAATTTTCAGTTTTTTATTCTTTGTTTAATCATCATAGAAACTTTTGCGGCATTGCTATAAATTTCTAAATAAAATATATTATCTCTTTTGCTAAAAAATAACAACTCAATTTTTATTTGTTGGTCTGAACAAATCACAATTTTCTCTTTGGATGAATATTTATTCTTGGATGCTGGTCATAACACATCTAAATCACAGTCTAGTATTGAGATAAACCCTCCTTATCAAAAAATAAGAAACAAACAAGAGGTCCAAATAAAAAAAATAAAAAAGGGATAAAAGGGGGGCAATAGGAGTGAGTGATTAGAACTCTGTGCTTTGAATACCCGAGTTTGGAGATTCTAACCTCAGATCTCGCAGCTCACACCTGTTGCGGAAGATAATATGTGGACGGTTAACCTCATAGACATCATTAAAAGATATTTCTCTCAGAATTAAAGTTAAAAAAAAAAGTTATACAACCTAAGGGAAATGGTAAACCAAATCAACTAAATAAAGCATGAAGTGGCTTCAAGTTGATATTTATTTAATAAGACATTAATTTCATATGAGAATATAAATAAGAAATGAAAACTGACTAAGATGTTCATTAATATCTACAAAATTTTCCAACAAGCCGTTATTTCAATAATCAGGTAGCAGGTGAAGTTTCAATAAAGGTAATAACTATATATACATATATATATTGGGCACCAGCATTAAATAATACAATAATAAAATGAGGCATTAGCCCTGTAATAACATTATCTATAGATCACGACTCCAAATCGTACTTTCCTGACGTATTAAATATCGTGAAAATATTATCCTCACTAAGCATTTAAAAGTAAATACATTTAATAAGTTATTTACAATCAGTCCATAAGAAGTCTTCAAAATAATTTAACCTACATCCCATTAAAACTAACGCTAAACAATATCAAAGCCATAACAAAATATTCAATTTAAAATTAAATACGTCTCATAAGCTATTTACAATTAGACTATAAAAAATCATCAAAACAATGAGCCTACATCCCATTAAAACTAACGCTAGCAATATCAAAGCTATAACAAAATATACATTATAACCTTTTTTTAATGCAGAATAACAAGTTAAATCTTAACGACATCACAATCTTTTAGAAAATCAAGTTAAATTTAACGCTTTACAAAGATCCCAATTCCTTACTAAAATATCAAGATATCTCCTGCGTAACTAATAGAATTACATATCGGCATTACAGCCCAAAGTTAACGAAAGTCGATATTTTCACATACAATAATCGAATCACCTCAGAGCACATGATTAGATCGATATAGTCTCTAATCGATTTTTTTATGAATTGACTACACGATATAAATAAAAGATTCAAATATATTTGTACATAATATTTACCAAAAGGCCGAAAGAGAATTTAGAAAAAAAAAGATATAGAAGATTATATATATAAATAAATTAATTACGAAGCAAAAAAAATTTAGATCTTACATTTTACAAATCTTAAGCCGGAGCTTCTCCTTCCCTCAACAGTAATAAAGTCTAAGAGTGACGACTGGTTGCCCTGCCGCCACTATATATACAATTACAATCCAGAGATATCGGATGACGGGAAAAGGGGTGGGGGACAAAGAAATGGAACATTCAGGAACAAAATATGCGCATGACCAAACCTTCTACATACGTCTCGGCTTTTCGAGGTCATCCTAAATTGTAGGCCTATACGAGTGAAATGTCTTTGCCGCTAGAGTCTTTGTAGCCCAAGTTCTTTGCGTTTTTTTCACAACACCAGGCGATCAGTCTTACTTATGTTGATGGATAGTGTAGTTGTATTGTGCTTGAATTCGAGAAGCAGTCCGATGGGGTGAGTACCAAGTTTCTTGTTTATTTCTTGTGGCCCAATGCTACATAAAGTCCTAAACTGGGGAAACATTTAGTAATATTGTCTACGTTTTGTTTCGCGCATGATAAAATTATGTTTAAATATGGTTAGGTATGTATCAACAATAGAATGATCTTGATTAATGTTTTAAAAAAATATCTATTTTAACTAAGTATGAGTTTTGGTGTTAATTTTTTTCAAATAATGGGTTTTGATGTTTCTTTTATTCAAATATTGGGTTTTTATATTCATTTTAATCAAATAATGGGTTTTGATGTTCGTTTTAGCAAATAGTAACACAATTCAAATACGTAAGTTAAGCTACGTTTTCATTTTACCGATTGGTTTTGAGGATATAATATTTAAAATAATGTTTTGTGTATCTCATCTATCTTTTCACATTCTTAAAAATACAGTGAGTTAAGTTATATTTTCATGTTAATAATTAATTTTGAGGGAATGATGTTTCAAAGTACCGGAGTGTTTTTAAAACACATTTATATTTTCACATACTTTCTTTCTCTCTCACACTCTTTCCTTTACACACACACACACACACACACACACACACACACACACACACACACACACACACACACACACACACACACACACACACAC
>CABFVX010000045.1:223023-259018 GCA_902151425.1 Timema shepardi | reverse complement strand
CACACACACACACACACACACGCACACACACACACACACACGCACACGCACACGCACACGCGCACGCGCACACACACACATTCATTATATAAAACTTTATCTCTAATATAATCTTTTCTCATTCTTTCTCTCACACTTTATCTCTCTCTATAACACACATTCTATATCCCCACAAACAGTATTTATCACACAATTTCTATCACATTATCTTTATTATACTCTTTCTTAAGCTCAATCTCTCAAATGCTATCTCTTTCTCGAACGCTCTCTCACAAACACTTTATCTCTCAATCTCTCTTTATCTATCTCAATCTCCCTTTCTCAATCCCGGTTTTTCAATCTCACTTTATCTATTTCATTATTTCTATCTCAAACTCTTTCTCTATTTTAATCTTCCTATCTCAAACTCTCTCTCTCTCTCTCTCAAACACTCTGTCTCTCTCTTAATTTCTCTCCCTAACTATTTTCCAACTCTCTCGCAATTTAATTTTCTATCTCTAAACTAATTTCTTTGTCTCTAACTTACTCTTTCAAACTCTCTCTCACACGTCTCACATTTTTTCTCTATTTCACACAAAATCACTCACAAAATTTTACACTATCTTTTTCTCTCTCACACACACACTCTCTCACACTCTATCACGTACTCTCCCTTACATATTCTCTTGCTCTCTTCCACACACTCTCTCTCTATCACTTTCTTTCACACATCTCTCATACACTCTCTTCTTTTCTATTCTCCCAGTATTTCGCTCTCTAACACATACACATACTCTCACAATCACTCACTCACTTGATCTCTCTCAATCGCTAATTCTCAGTCACTCACACTCACTTTCCCAAACTCCCACTTTCATTTTCACACTCACTAACACACTTACACACTCACCAACACACTTACACACTCACCAACACACTTACACACTCACACATCAAACACTTACACTCTCATTTTCACTATCACATTTTATCACTCTTTCTATCATATATATTAATAGATATTATTTGATAAGCCCGTTACCGGTAATAGAACTTACTAGGAAATGGCTGAACAGATTTTGACAAAAGAACATTCATTTTAAAGATTAGGGAATCAGGATGCCGGTAAAAATAGTGGCCTAAAGCTAAAACTCAATTTTATTAGCGAATATTCCGTCTTTTTCTTCTGTGTGGGCACGGGTTCATCTGTACAATCATTTTTTGTTTACATAACTATGGAAACAATGATTTGTGTATAGCTGTATATTGGTAAATAAAATATTTGTCTTTGTTTAAAATAATATCAGCTCAATTGTTACTTGAGTGGTTTGGTGCAACGAATAGATAGAGATCTGGGAGAGGGGTCATTTTAAAGTTCTCATTGGGGCGGGAAGCTGGGAAATATACGTTTTTATTCAAATTACACACAGAAAATTAAATATTTAAGCAAAGTTGAAAGCCTTTGGTGAGTAAACTCTTAACTTAAAATTGAATGAGGGGTTATTTTATAGATCTTTTCCAAATAAAAAGTTTAAAATACATTTTAGTGCAATAATCTGCCGCCATTGCTGCAACTACCTACTAGTATATATATATATATATATATATATATATTAATATATATGATAGAAAGAGTGATAAAATATGATACTGAAAATGAGAGTGTAAGTGTTTGAGTGTGTGAGTGTGTAAGTGTGTTGGTGAGTGTGAAAATGAAAGTGGGAGTTTGGGAAAGTGAGTGTGAGTGACTGAGAATTAGCGATTGAGAGAGATCAAGTGAGTGAGTGATTGTGAGAGTATGTGTATGTGTTAGAGAGCGAAATACTGGGAGAATAGAAAAGGAGAGAGTGTATGAGAGATGTGTGAAAGAAAGTGATAGAGAGAGAGTGTGTGGAAGAGAGCAAGAGAATATGTAAGGGAGAGTATATATATATTTAAGTAGGTAGTTGCAGCGATGGCGGCAGATTATTGCACTAGAATGTATTTTAAACTTTATACTATCGTATATTTACATAACTTAAGTTATTGAAAATGGCATAGATTGATAGTAAAATTAACATTTTTTTTTCAAATTTAAATTGTAAACAAATTTATATGTTTACGACTTAAGTTTGAAAATTAATAGGTATATTTTACTATAGACCTTTGCTGTTTCCAACAACCTAGGTTTGCAAAATGTGTCAACAAATTTGCTAATACGGAACTTGCATCGTAATGTAAAGCGATCCTATTAACGTTATTACTCTACTTATTAAAAAAAAGTATGCTTTAATGTATTCGTATTAAAATATAACTGCTGTGTACTGGGTGACATAAGCAATGACGTAATCAAATTCCGCCAAGTAGCAATAGCTTTATATTTACTTTATATTGTGTGTGTGTGTGTGTGTGTGGATAATGCTGTTGATGCAGTCTGTTCTAATATATTTTTTTTTTGTGACTGGGAAGTTGGGGTTCAAATCTCGGCCGGGTATACTGTGGTTTAGTTTCTATATGGTTCCATCCCACGCAAATTAAAGTACATTTATTCTAAAACCCTACCTTCTTCACTCCCCCATTATTGTAAATATGTAGATAGCCTAGATGAGTGTAAGAAGCGATGCAATTTAACTAAATGGGTTTTCAAAAGTTAATTGTCTTGCCAGTATTTTAATATTTGAAATTCATGTCATTGATTTGTACAAAAACTGGGGAGAAGTCATTTGGCGATATTATTAACGGAATCCCCTAAATCAAAATGTTTAATTTGACAACAGTCTTTTAAATAAACGACACAATTTGGTCAAAGATAAATCCTATAGAATTTCAAACAACCCGCTTCAGTGGCCGCATGGTCTAGGACGCTATTCTCGCAACATACTAGACTACCTAAGATAGGGAAATTATGGTTTGATCCAGGTCGGGTGTACTGATTGGGGTTTTCTCTAAATGGTTTTCCATTCTCTCACTACGCAAATGGGAGTACACTTCTTCTAAATCCAACTTTTACAACCCCTAACGCATTAGCGTAATTAGTACATAGGCTTATAACCTAAACTGGTAGTGAGACGAAAAAGAAACTTCAAACATCCGAACAAATATAGCATATAATTTAAAAATCCCACTAATTCCTTCCAAGTTTTTTGTTGTGTTTAGTCGGTATCTTAGACAGATATACTAAATATTTTCAACTAACAAAGTAGATATAGTAAAAACTAATTTTCTTTAGGGAGGGGTGTAGGCCTAAAATAAAACAAATTCTAAAACAGTGTAGACCTCATATTTGTGTGATCTTCTAATGGGTGTTTAACAAGTTGTTTAGAGTTCTGGTTTACAAATCGTTGCTTTGTTCAGTCCGCTGTGAATAGACTTCTGTTTTGGCGGCGGCGACGGCAGTAAGGATTCCTTGTAAAGCTCCTCATCTTCAAACATCTCCAAGGAAACCCTTTCACTGAGACAACAAACAGAGCGTGTGTCTAAAGGGACGAGATTGAAGGAAATTTAGGTTTCGAGGGACTTTTTAGTTGATGGTCAGTTCTGCTTTCGTGGTCAACATCACATACACTCATTCTAAGGAGAAGGGAAGCTAATATAAGGGGCCATATTTAAATTAGGAAAGACTGTTTTTTCATGGTTTTAGATCTTCTACTCCCAAACCCTGCATTTTCCACGTAAGAGATGGTAAGAAATTTCATCACCCCTTTCCCCTCTAACTTATGTAATTTTTAAAAATTTGGTAGATTATATTATTTTAATCGTTTAGGTTTTTTTGATTCAAGAATTGATAACAAAGCTAGTGATATGAAATTTTATAATACTTAGATTGTGCTAAGTATATGAAAATATAAATTGAATTTTATATTTAATGTTTTGATTTTCTGACAAATAAAAATTATTGGATTTTGTCTTACAATAAAAATTGATAGAAAACCTTAAGATTGATTCTGACACCCCAACCTCTCGTAGTAAAACGTATGAAAATTTATAACCTCCATCTCCTTAAATCCCTGTTGGGTATAGCGTGGTGTTACTTCTGAAATAAATTCCCACTTTCCCTTCATGAAAATGCATGTACATTTCCTCCTAATTCTATTGTCATCATCCGTACCTCATTAGTGTAAATATGCAGAGAGACTAGCTGGGTAGTAGGACGCTGTCCCAAAATATCAAAATATTTATTTAACATTTTCATAGAAAAAAATATTTAACAATACGATTACCGGTACCAATCATCACATTTTTTAAACTAAATTTAAGATAATGAAAAATAGTTTAAGTTTAGCATCGAAATACGCTAAAAGACTCAAAATAATAATAACCAGCATTTGAAAATTGAAGGATGACACCTGGATACGGTAATCGAACCTGGGACCTTTGGTTTAGCACGCCAATGCTCTAACCAATGAGCTATCCACGAATTATTCCGTGTCTAGGGTCATGATGGCAGCAATAAACCATCTACCGAGTCGAAGGTGGCTGCGTTATCTGATAGCTCTGATCTTAATAAAATCACATATTTGTAGCCGATGATTTCCGCACGTCCATCATAGACTCTGCCTTAAGGAATGAGTGAAGCTTGACCCTAGGCACGGAACGATTCCTGGATAGCTCAGTGTTAGAGCATTGACGTACTAAGCCAAAGATCCCGGGTTCGATTCACGTATCCAGATGTCATTTTTCAATTTTCAGAATATTATATCTAGATGGAGTAATCCTCACTAAAAGCATAAATAATAGCTTTGGCTATTTAATTCCTTCAATAACTACCAGGTTTGAATCCCACTGAAAGGCTTTGAGTTCAAATTTTTAAGATGTGATCCTGGCGGTAGTTTCTCCATACTCCCTTCCTCCCCATTCCCCTTACTAGTGTATTAGCATTTTATCTCAACTGACGTCTTCATTCCTATCTCTTAAATGAAGTCGCTAAAAAGTCTGGTGTTCAAAGTACGAATGAATGCAAATTATTTGCAAAGTCTAGTTCTAGGCTAGTCAACTGAAACAGCTAAATAACGGTCGAGTTAGTTGATTGGTCAGCACCCCTGCGGATGACTCGGGAAGCCAAGGTTTGACCCCAACTTGTTATATTGTGTTTATTTTCCTCCACCTCATGACATGGAGAGTCTGTGAGATCTGGTGTAGTAATTATATTTCACCATCTTATTCAGGTGGGCTTGTTTGAGTTGCTTATATACATTGTTGGTACTATAGATTATGGAAAATTTAATTTATATGATGAATAGAAGGTTCTGCCGTGGCAAAGAGCTCTAAGATACTTGTATATAGAAAATTGTACCCCACCTCTTACTACTCGTCCAGGCTACCATATATTTTACAATAATAGAATGGGGATGAGGTAGGCAGAATTTATAGGAGATATACTCGTATTTGCGTGGAAAGAAAGGGGTATTCTATTGAGGTAAATACACATCTCGTTACTCCCGTTCGGAACAAGAACCCTCAGCACCGTTAAGGCAGAACAGAAGAGACCAACACTTTTGTCCGCTGGTCCATTGGTGTAACCATTGGTAAACGTTTAGTATAGACCTAGTATTTTTTGTATAATATCCACGTTCGTATCCTGTTTAAGGGTTACAAATGATTACTATACGAAGAATAATATTAGTGGTTCAACCTTTACTACAATCAGGAGGTTCCAGAAGCTAGTAGCCCATGAGTATTAAGTTGGCATACTTTAAAAGAAATAGTTCCCTAAATATGGAGAAAAGTAGTTACATTTGGTATTATGTTTTTTACGTTCTTAAACAATGTTTATTTAATATGTGTTTTTTTGCATTTTATTATATTATTATCATTATTATTATTATTATTAGTACCGCGTCTTACTACCCGTTCGGGTTATACGCACTTACGCTAATGTGTAATGTTAGGGTGTTTGTGGAATGAAATGGAATACCTTTAGTTTAACGTGGGATCCGAACCACGGTGGAGGTCTGGCATTCCACCCATTCACAAGTTGTGATTAATATACGCCTTGTCAGAGGTGAAGGAAGGGTTTGGTAATCAGATAAAGCTGTACTGGGACCGAGGAATTGAACCCTGGACCTCCAGCACGGAAGTCTGACACCTTACCCCTAGACCACCAGGTCACCCATTTTTTTTATAGAAAGCGTATTTTTGGGATGTTCTAAGCTCTATATTAATTTATTGAAGTCCATTTTTATATTCATCATATATTCATGTCGTAACATTTAAATGTTTTGATAAACTAATATATTTTCTCTAAGCCTAACCCATGAAAATACTAATCCACACAGGTGAATAAAGTGTGTACACATATATTTTCAAGCTTTAAAACAGACTTTGAAATCTCAATGACACACAGAAAAACAAAAAAACACGTGCAAATTTTTAAAGTTGATTAACATGTCACTCACTCTTTCCTCTTTTGTTCTAAAACCTCAATCATGGATGAATGTGTTATCGTTCTCCCCGTTCAATTTTTCGCACGTTTTTTAATTGAAAATATAGCTCATCCCTTTACAAAATATAATGTGTCTGGTTTTCCAGTTGTTAAACGTCAAAGTTTTTTTTTATCTATCTACGAGAAGATTGTTTTTCAAACGGACGAGGCAGTTTTTTTTATGTGTGTGTGTTGAACACCTATAAATGAGTTGTTCAGATCTATTATCCACATTATTACTGCTACATTGCGTCCTTATAAATAGCTTCAAATAACCCCTTATCTATCTTCATCATTGTATCTCCTCTCTTCACATCACACTACTTTGAGACTTACACTCAGTGTTGCCAGACCTCCAAATTTCACAACTAAAAATCAATGTTCCCCAAGGGACTTTATAATTCCTTATTTTTGGGGGGGGGAAATTTTTACTTGAACGCATGGTATCCCCCTATAGATAAAAACACCTTTGTTTTATCACGCGGTAAGCGGTTGGCAGGGGCAGGTCATGAACACGCGTGGGGGCTTGTGTTGTAGTGTATATGCATGTGTATGTGTATGTGTAATGTGTGTGTTGCGTACCAATTTAAATTTTGTTTATAATATAATGAGTTCGTTTGAAATATTAATGAAAGTAGCACAATCTAATAAGGTAGCTGTCACAAAAAGGCACAATGGCACAATGACACTGTGCACGTTTCGAACTAGATTGCAATTAAGACTTCAAGATACCTTCCAACCCCCTTTGGCGGCTGCATGGTCTAAGGCGCTACTCTCGCAATAGACTAGACCACTGATAACGGGAGGATCGTGGTTCAATCCCGGTCAGGTGTACTGAAGTATTTTCATAAATTGTTTTTCACACTCTACACAAATGCAGGAATAATTCCTCTAAATTAAACCTTCCTCATCCCTGATCCATTAGCGTGATTAGTACATAAGCATATAACCTGAATGACAGAAAGATGCGGTGCTAAAAAAAAGTAAATTTCTATGGATTTAAAGCAAAGCAACTAATGATTAAACTCGTTTCGCTCGTTGAGGGGATCTGTTCCCAAACCCTCAGTGGGTTTTCTTTGCAAGTGGATGTAAACTAATGTAATTCCAGAGCCGTTTTTTTTATAGGTCTTACTGTTTAGCCACAATAGACTTCCAAAGAAAGGTCCGCATCGACTTTAAAGTTGCTTCGCGATTGGGATTTTTTTTAAGATTATAAATTAAGTTCTTTAACTCTTTGGAATTTTCCCATTGGTTACAGGCTAGAAGCTATAAGTTTGCCAAATTTCAAGTTTATATCTCATCTGAAAGTGGGTAAACATTAATTTCAGGGAGTGAGTCAGTCATGCGGCTTAATAGTAGTATAATGGAAGATTAGCAAAACAAAAGTTGATCTCAAATCTTTCTAAGAAAATTGTCTAAAATATTTAGAAGGTAGTTACAATGTTTCATCTGAAAACTTGTTTAATAAACTAGATTTTGTGAACCTGATAAAAACAGTATCCTATGAAAGCTTAGAAAATGCTGTAATTCTTTTGAATACAATTGAAGAAATACCAATGGATCAATCATATGAAGAATTTAACTAAATAAAACTATCCATTAAAGCCATTATGAAAATACAGACATTTTATACTCAAATAAATGGAAATAGTTATTTAAGTAGTTTCCGAAAAAGGATGTAATACATATTTTCTAGTGAGTTAAAATATTTTGAGCATACCGACATCCCACTGCTTTGTAGGGAGAGTATTTTCTCAAATGAATCTGAAATGGTCTGACATGAGAAACACGCGCTCTTTTTAACTTATACATTCGGAGTTGCTTGTAAAATTTCATTTTTTAAATGTCTTATAATGAATTTTATAACCAAATAAAAGAAGGCTACACGTGCACAAATGAGATAATATGCAAAGCATAAGTAAAAATTAAAACATTAATAATTAAAAAATTAAAAAATAACTGGCTTGCTTACTATATGTCATTGAGAACTCAAAAGTTCATTGCCGCACTTATAAAAATACGCCACCTATCCCTATCCTGAGCTAGCTCTATCCAGTACACATTACACTATATCAATATCTTAAGATAGTTCTATCAAATCCACCTCATTACACCACATCACTATCTTAAGATAGTTATATCCAGTCCACCACATTACACCACATCACTATATTAAGATAGTTCTATCAAGTCCACCTCATTACACCACATCACAATCTTAAGATAGTTCTAGCTAGTCCACCACATTACATCCCATCACACCACTACCTTAAGATAGTTATATCCAATCCACCTCATTACACCACATCACTACCTTAAGATAGTTCTATCCAGTCCACCTCATTACACCACATCACTATCTTAAGATAGTTATATCCAGTCCACCACATTACACCACATCACTATCTTAAGATAGTTCTATCCAGTCCACCTCATGTAATACTATCGGATAAAAACGCCGCACTTTTGGGCGTCAATAATAAAAACTATGTGATCAATCGCCCCACTTCGGGCGTCGATTGATTCACTGCGGATTAATTCCCTTATATATGTTGTGATGAGTTATAGGTTGTCTTAAGCTCCGTGATCGAGCGCCTATCATCACTGCGGAAAATATACCGTTTAATCAGCTGTCTATAGCCCCGTGTTCGTAGCACTAATTAAATCGGTATTAATATTATTAAAGAAAGAGAAATGTTGTTGGCTGTTATTTCACACACGGTTTATTTATATTATACGAGTAAATTACTTGCACATATTTAAACTAAATGTTTCTTATAACTGCACACTTGTGATATTGAAGTGACTTATATTATAATGTGTTAGACTGTGACTGACGTGCGTGAGATCTCTGAGATCGTCCTCCTCATCGTCGTCGTCGTGGTCGTTTGCAATACTATAAACATACGTACAATGGTTTATATATGACATATTCCTTGCATTTTCTCCCCTGGTCAACAATGTAAAAACTAACCAATAGACAGAGTCCTGGCGACACGTTTTGTGATGGCTAGCTTCTTATTGGTATAAAGAAATGGCGTGTTCTGCCAAATACTATGAACTTGTTCCCTTTAACAGGAAGCAACGCAGTTACTCTTTTACCAGAAAGGATGGTATAAAAAATATACTTTAGGGGCGAAGTCCTTTTCACCTCATTCTAAGAATTGCGTGTTTCTTCATGGATGAATCTTAAAAGGATACACTACCTATCTTACTTTAAAGAAAAATTACCTTCATCCATGACTTTTTACATAATTTAGATTAATCCAAATCAATATCATTACACTCATTACACCACATCACTATCTTAAGATAGTTCTATCCAGTCCACCTCATTAAATAACATCACTATCTTAAGGTAGTTCTATCCAGTCCACCATATTACACCCCATCAGTATCTTAAGATAGTTCTATCCAGTCCAACTCATTACACCCTCTCTCGTTCAGGTCCATTCTAATGTTATCCTCCAATTTGCGTCTAGGTCTTTCCAATGGTCTATTGTCGTTGGGCTTACAGTCAAATCTTGGAAGTCAAAACCATAACTCAGTCGGTAGTGTGTCTTCCTAGTGAGCTAATGGCCCCGGGTTCGATTCCCAGCATGACCGAATATGTATCATGGGTTAAAATATGGGTATACCCCTTCACATTGCTAAATTAACGGTCGGAAATTGGATGTTGAGCCGGTCCTAGTCTTTAGTTAGATTATAAGGAATATGAGGCTATGACAGGCTCATCATACCGGTGGCGGAAAATATATTTCTTGAATAAAAAATTGACCCAGACCATAGGCTGGAAACAATACTGGATGTTTTTTTTAAAATCATTTTTACTTTACATAATTGCTATGGCCTTTGGAAAAAAAAACATTTTTATTTGTTTATTTTCATGTTCCCGCATTTCTGGACCAAATCCCGCTTTTTTTTTAACTTCATCAATCCCGATTGACGGAAAGTAAAAATCTGGCAACGTTTCTTGCACCCATCAGTACTGCGGACAGTTGTTATGGTAACGCATTTTACGAGGCCTTTTCTAGAAGTAGCGTAATCCATAGAAGCTCTAAATCATTATTTTTCATTCCACCCCATTAGAAATGAAATGATATTTTATTTCTCCGTTGAAGTAGAAACTAACAACATAGTACTTGGTTCGGAAATTGTATGATTTTAAAAACATGGTATAAAGTTGTGTATTATCACGTTAAATAAAATTGTATCAAATTCAATTTTATTTGATTATATTTAGTTATATTAATAAAAACCTTTTTGTCATATTGTTTGTCTGCATGCGTTCATGTGTACAAATATGTCTCGCCTAGAACTGTTTAACCTATTTTGTTTGTTTAAAATTTTTATATTTACCCCTCTCCCAATTGGCTTGTAAGGATACAGAATCATAACTCATAAGTCTTAAATATACTTATCCTGAAACAACACACACAAACGATATACCGTACGTGTCCGAAAATGATTTAAACTGTTTTAAATAATTTTCATATTTTTTTAATAAAGAATGGACATAAATAATTCAAGTCATATGTTAAAAAATTAACAAAATAGCTTAATAATAATTTTTTATTTATTAAAATGTACGGTGTTTTATTGAATTCTATTAAATGTAGAAACTTAACATTTTTAATCATATGTCGGTGCTTATTTATTATTAGACCAACATTGATTAAAATACATAGAAATTAAAAGTACTTTATTTAAAAAAATATATTTTTGCTTTCTCATATCAAGATAAAGTATTGTGATCGTGAAAAAAAATTGGTCTAGTGATTATGATAAATTTTTATATATTAGGTAAACACAAACCTAAAAAAGTGGATTTCATTATTTCTGTCTGTCTTTTTGTCAGTTTGTCCCTGGCCACGGATACAAAACGTTTTTCTGGACTTAGTCCAAACTTGATAATTATATTTTACAGAGCTAAATAAAATAATGATATTTTGGACCCTAGCCCTTAAATAAAGGGTCGTTTACTGATGAGTAATAGTTTGAATTCCAAACTTTTCGAAAATGACTAACAATTTTGTTCAAAATGCATACTATTTATAATTGGATTGGCATGACAAATAACATTGTATGAATGGTTTTTGGGCAAAAATTCGTCGAAAGGTAGCTTATGATGGAACATTTTTTGAAAATTCTAATCATTTTGGAAAAAACGTTAACAATTTTGTTCAAAATGCATATTTGCAAATTGTGTAGTATGACAAATAGCGTTGTATAATTATATAAACTGTACTAAATAAACTGCATTATATAAATTATATAAACTGTACTAAATAAACTACATTATATAAATTATATAAACTCATTTATGGGCAGTTAACTGAAAACTAATTTTTCAAAAACTTGAAATATTTTAAAATGGCTTTAAAGATTTGATTTCAAATGACATCTTAGGAGCATTTACCATGAAAAACAACACCGTTTACTGGGTATCGAGTAAAAATTCAACAAAAAGTCGTTTGCTGATTAGTGATTATTGAAAATTCAAATTATTTTGAATATGGCTAAATATTTTTGCTTAGAGTGTACTTCTGGGGAGTGTTTGACATGGACATGACATATAATGATATATACATGTTTGGGAGAGCGGGAGAGGAGGAGGTATAATTTGGTTATGGGTAATTTACAATCTTTTTAAATTTGAATATTTAAAAAAATGGCTTTACCAATTAGGTTCAAAATTGGTGTCGGCTATATTAAATTATCATTAATAAAGTATTTTTATTTATCTAAAACAAATTGAGTTAAGGGTAGTTTACTTACGACAATATATAAAAAAAAAACGATTTTTTTGGAAATTGACATTGAAAATTAAACTCAAAATTGGAAACTGGGAACAGTGTTCCATGATAAATAAGAATACGTTTTAATTTTTATATACTAAAGATAATTTTAGGGCAGCTTACGGATATTTTGTTTTCGAAAATTTGGTTTTTGTTAAAAAATATTTGAATAGATTGGTTTGAAATCTATATAATATAAAGAGTAATTATTGTGATTAACAAGATGATGTGTTTGTTTTTATTAAGAAAACAAACCAGTTCAAAACATATTTTTGAAGATTATCTTCCAGCCATAACCTCATAATATGATAAAGTTTGTCCTTTTGTATCGTAACATTAATTTAAAGAATTGCTCGGACAACTTTAACTAAACTAGTTTTATAAGAAGATACTATCCTATTTAAATATAAAGGCATTTTATAACAGCTACAAAAGATACCATTTTTTATATATATTCCTGATTTGATCTTAAACTGTAATTTTCAATATATAGTGTAAATAATTATTAAATACTACTTATACTAAGGTAAAATGTTATCAATGTTGACCACAATAAAAGTTTTTCTGCATTTCTTTAACATTCCTTCCTTCCAGGGTCCGACTATACGTTTAACGTACCCAACTAGAAATATATGGCGTCTATTAAAAAAACTGGATACACATTAAGTGCTTCAAAAACCCATAATTGGTTTTGATAATTTTATTAACATTTTTTCACCCCCCCTTCCCCCCCAGCTGGATACATGTTAAAGAATTCAATTCTGTCTTGTTTGGTATGTCACTGATGGGAAGGTTGGTGTTAAAATCCTGCTCAGGTGTACTGAGGATTATTAGGCCTACTTAAATGGTTTCCCACCCGTCTTACATTCAAATTTGAGTTTCACCTCTAAAAACCTATCTTACTCCTCACTGCCTAGCATAGATATTTGGACTTCCAGGACATAAGAAAGACGCGGAGCGCGATAAACTAAATAAATTTACATTAAAAAATATAAATAAAAAGAAAACTATTCTAACACTGTGAATTAATTGAGGTAAAAACTGATATTATTTTAAACTAAACAAAACATAAAAATATAGATGAGAGAAAGATTCTGAAAAAACATTAAAAACTATTTTTATATGTAACAAAATAGTGGAAATGAAAAATATTATTTAAGCGCCAGTAAATGAAAATGGGAAATTAAAAATATATATTAACCAATGTCTAAGCACAGAATTATATTCTTGTGTTATTAAAATTGTCCTGAAAATGAATCGCTTTAAATGATAAAATAATACTGAATATTAAATACTATACAGATGTTATTTTATACTTTAAATACTAGCTCGCGTATAAACCGAAAGGGTAGTAAGACGCGATGCTATAAAAACTAGTTTTTAGCAACTAGGAAATGGCAAGATTACTAAGAGTGGGAGGGAAAATCAGACGTTGGTATTTCTTATTAGAAATAACATTTCGTTTCCTTGTTATTTAATAAAAGACTGGTCCTTCTACGACGTAAAGTGCGGGAATTACTAATAAATCTCAGCCTTTAGATGAATTCTAGAGGGGTATTTTTTCCTTAGCAGCAGATCTTATTACCTATTCAGATTATACGCATTAATACTAATTACGCTAATGATCTAGGAGTGAGGAAGGTTGAAGTTGGAAGAATTGTACTAGCATTTTAGTTCAGGGAGAATAGAAACCACCCTCAGTACACCCGATTGGTATTAAAACCCCAATCTCCCTGTCATTGGCACTATAGTCTATTTGCGAGAGTGAAACTTTAAAACATGCGGCCAACAAAGCGGTTAATTTTTGTTAGCACAATGTCTTACTACCCGTTCGCGTTAGCCTATATGCTAATAACTAATTACGTTAATGGTTTTAGATTAGGAAGGCTATATTTAGAGAAAATGTACCCACTGTTGCGTGGTGGGAGGGTTGCAAACCATGTAGGTAAACAAAAAAACCTCAGTACACCCGACTGAGATTCGAACCACAATCTCCCCGTCATCGGCAGTCTAGTCTGCTGCGAGGGTAGGGTCCTAGACCATGCGACCACCAAAGTGGCTGCGGGTATGTTAATTGATTATTTTCATCATCACTACTTTTTTTGGTTTGTCTGTGGTTCACTGTGTTTGCTGCATTATGCAGATTGGCCCGTGAGTAGGACTTAAGTCCCCCATCGTGTAGTCAGTCAAAATAAGACACACATTTCAGGATAGAGAGAGTGTTCATTTTAAAATTAAAATTAAACTGGTTAAACAAATTAAAATTCTATTTTTGTATACCCACTTTTAAAACATTATTAATATAAGATAAAGTCACATTTATTTAAATATATTTCCGTGAGTTCGCCTTGGGCTAATTGGTCAAGCAATGTGAACGGATACAAACTAAAGCATATTTCTGTTGAATATTATTAAAAGCAATTTTTACCAAATAAACTAATTTTTGTAGCTCAAAGGATCTCTCAGTCTTAAAATAAAAATAAAATAAAAACATGCTAGAAGCGAAATGTTTCAAAAGTATGAAACATATTTTTTTAAGGAATGCCACATTGTGTAAAATCGTTTATAAGGAGGTCAGGGCAAAAACATGATAGCCCTCACAGATATAGATGGTAGATTGTCACTATTTAAACTTCTGTAAAATCTGTAAACCTAGCTATAAAAAATAAATAATTTTTTCGTTAATAGGCCTATTAGCCATCCGATAGGTCTTGATTGACTATAAAAAAACCTTTATTTTAAAAGGTATATTACCAAAAATAATTGATATCACATTTTTTAAAATAAAATGAGGCTTATCGTGTTTTTGCCCCGGTCCCCCCATTATTTGGTGTTTTAAGTGTCACTTAAATGCTTGTGCACGCACCAACTAAATATAATCTTTTTATCACAAGTGCTATTTAGTGACTTAATTTATTAGTTGGGAATAAGGAAGATAATTCCGTTAAGTTTCACTGGCATTATTGTGGAGAGAGGTTGGTAAAACTATAGTGAAATGTGTGACTAACCTCCTATCAATGCAGCAGGAAAAAAACATAGCTTTAACCTCTCATTCTCTGTTGAGAGACTTTCTACCTAGACCATGTAACCATCAGTATGGGTGAGCTAGTATATTGGTGCCAATTTGTGGAAGTGGATTGATTTGTTCAATTACCTACTTTGGTGGTCACACAGTATAGAAGGTCACTCTCTCAATAGACTGTACTATCGATTATGGTAGAGAGGGTTAGAATCCTAGTCGGGTGTACTGAGGGTGATTTTTCTAAATGGTTTTACACTCTACCTCCACGCAAATGTGAGTACACTTCATCTAATTACAAACTTCCTCATCCCTAACTCATAAAAGTTATTAGTATATATGCGTATAACTTGAACAGGTAGTAAAACGAGGTGCTAAACAAAAATCCTCAATAATAATTAAAGTTATTGCTATTGTTTTAACAAATAATCACTTTTACTTCTACAGTAAATTGGCTAGCTGTAAAATATCATCATAAAAAGTCTGGTGTTTATATTTGACAGATAAAATAAAATTGGAGTGGATAAATTCAGAAACGTCACATTACTTTAGAAACATCCCTTTATTTGTCAAACATTTAACGCTAAGCTATGGAATTATTTTTCATGTCAACATTTTTCTTCTCTTCATTTAATTTTTAAAACGATACGAAATAAGCCTATTAACTTTTTTTTTAATAATTACGTTGAAAACAACGCATTTTAATGAATAATGGTAGGCTAAAGAAAGAGTACCCGCAGAACAGAGTAGCAATTAATTGGAAAACTTCAGTAATAAGTGGTTTGCTGAAACCCACGTCTTCTTCAGTAAACTCATCTTGAATCAGAATTCCGACCTCACTTTCTGCGGCGATAAAGTGCAATAAGTGTCTTATCGTCTTTAGGCCACTCAGACACTACTGAGGGTCACAAAGCTAGTAAAAAAAATTAACAAAAAATGAATGAAGGAGGTGAATAAGAGGAATATAACTGGCAAATACCTGGAGATAGAATAGAGATGTCTTTGGAAGACATAAATATAAATGGTACGGTGCACTGCACAGATTTTCTCCTGCTTTTATCATAAAATAGTAATTTAATAAAAACTCATATTTGTGAAACAAAATAATAGCTTTATACATTGTTGTTGAAACAGTAGGCCAAATATCATAAATGAAATAGTATACACTGTTATTTACTTACTTTATGGCATTAGGAACCATGAACACTTTAACAGAAAAAATGAGCAAAGAGAAATATCTTTGTTCACCAAAGAGCATAAGAGTCAAATTCATTTTCAAAGATCTGAATTAAAAAGTATATATATTTGCTTATAGCTCAGAAACTATTGGTTTTATAAAAATATATTTCAGTTAAAATATTTTTATTTTTTATAGTACTACAATTTTACAATGATGAGTTATTTCGTATCTCATATAGTTAAGGATAAATGATTAAATTGGAAAATTCCCTCTATGTAAATTACCCTCAAAATAATGTTCACGATAAAATGAAAATTGCCATCGTGTTTATTATAATAAACAATCTCCATATATAAAATTTATTCAAAACCGTCTGAGCAAATTTTGAGAGAATCGATTTTTTTCTCTTTTAGCCATTAAGTAAATTAACCTTAATTTTGTGGTTAGATATCTATTTCCAAAAACACATCGGGGGAACTTTATATATCCCCCAAATACCAAGCTTTAACCCAATCGGTGAAATTGTATCGGCTCTAGCCCGAGGTACAGACAGACAGACGGCATTGCGAGAACAACTTCTTTTTAGTTTCAGGGGTTCATGAAACGTTGACATTTATCAAAATCTCGAGTTCTATTTCTTTGACGACCACAATAATTTCTCTTCGAGGTGTAGAGTAGAATTAATCGGTTAGGATTGAAACATGGCCTCTTAACTAAGTGTCAAGATCACCCTTGATGAAGCCAACCCTTTATCGTCCACTCATACTGTCCAACAGATTGTATCAGTCGTGAGTGCGTGTACCCACTTAGGGAATTTATGTTTCATTCCTAACACAGCTGAAAATGTATACTTTGTGAATTACTCGAGGAATTGGGTGATTTTTCCGTTCTATTATTAGGTAATTTTATAAGTCGTGTGCTGATATAATCAATATATTCATGAAGGTTAAGTTAAAAACTATGATTATCGGGAGAGTCTAAATTCGTAAAAAGCTCCAAAAAGTAAGATACAATATTATGAAGACCTTGACTTGATATTGCAATTTTAAGTGGTTGGTAAATATAAATTATATAAACTTGTGTAGCTGGGAGATTAACAAAATCATAAAAATTGACAAAAATTTAATAGTCTATTAAGTTATTTGCTAAAAAAATGTTTTTTATAACGTAATATATACATGGCCAACAAAATATCATTTGTCAGTGTCATGAAATCTTTTAACAACTGTTTTTTTTTTTAAATTCATTTTAGATATTTCCATTTTAACTCGAGATTTGAAACAACATTTTTAGATTTGAATTAGAAATTCAAATTGAATAAATACGACCCATCTCTATTATAAATCCATAATATTGTTAAGGATCACTTGTACTAAGATCTAAGTATCAAACTTTAAGTTCATCATAACAGTACTTCACTATTTGAATATAATGAACCAATTATTTGCTGAATACAGATAATAATAATGTTTTATTTTCTAAATAAATATATACTTTACATCAAGAAGTATTGGGGAGATTTTTAAATGGTTCTAACGATTCAAAAGTTGTAGTTAATGCTATTTGTGAGTTAAAAAAAACACAACTACCTTCACTTATCTGTTATGAAAGCACAAACAAAATTCATCATACATTTATATTATGTCTCTTGATAAATATAATATTGCCCCAGGGTCAACCTTAGAGGTAGGCAAAGGGTGTGACCATACAGGGCACGTGATTTTGGGGACCTGTGTTTGCTTAGATTACAGAGGACAAAAAATAAGATGAGGTGGGGTATTTTTGCTTACGTGCTTTTATAGTAATTAGACTCCTTGTATAGTGTATCTATCAAATATAGTCAGTGTGTTAAACTAATAAAAAGATAACAATGTGGTTTAATTTAATAAACGAGTTAAGTGAACTATCTGTTTTAGTTACACCGATTGAAATTGGTCTTCTTGTCTTTTGTGAATATGTTCCATGATAACATTTGAACTCATTAACCGATTTAATTCAAACTTTGCACATTTGTTCTTTGTGCTTATATACAGATCAAGTTTGTTGGAAAAGAAAATCTATATAAGGGTTATGGAGAAATCAATAATCAGAGGCAGGTTTTTTTAGTGGCGATAAACGCGATTTGTTTTTATGTATCTTCAAAATCTATATTTTCACGTTTCACAATGTTTCTGAAGTGATCCGACGTATTTTTAAATCGCGAGTTTTCTCGAAATTTTACTTTTCTCGCGAAATTTTATTATTCTCGTGCTTAACGCAAAAAAACATTTTTTACAAACTTTAATATTTCAATATATAGTCGAATTTGAAGTTTTCAAAACAATATTTTATTGAAAAAAGCATTCACTCACAACATAAAATTTGCTGCCATTTCCTTTTCTATCAAAATACGTAGTCATAGAAGAGTCTCTCAAACTTTAAGAATGTGTCTGGATCATGTCTTTTGCACATGCGTAGCTTTAAAACTGAAACAAGACTAGAAAAGAAACATATTTTCACTTCAAAGTTTGGTTTAAAAGGTAAATAAACGGACCTTGATTTCTAGTTTGGCACTAGCGTTGTGATTTTTTTTCAAGAAACAGTAAAAGACGGTTGAAGTATTATATAGAGGACAAACTAAGGAATGTTTGAAGTCATTTGGTGCACTAATTTGTTCTAAGCTATATTCAATGTTAGCCAAAAATTATGAAAAAATTAAGGTAATAAGAGCATTTAAGAATCAAATAGCCAAAGCTATAATATTTGTTTTAGTACAGATTTAGCCGCATCTATATATAATATTCTGAAAAATTGAAAGATGACACGTGGAAATGGGGATTAAACTCGGGACCTTTGGCTTAGTACGCCAATGCTCTAACCACTGAGCTATCCAGGAATCATCCCGTGCTCAGGATTATTCTTCAGAATATGATATCTTGATGTGGCTGAATCCGTACTAAAACAAATATAATAGCTTTGGCTATTTAATTCTTAATGATATGTGATCCCTTACAATTATAATAATCCTACAAGTGGCAGCAATAATCCAACTACCGAGTCGAAGGTGGCTGTTATCTGATAGCTCATGATATTAATAAATCACTAATTTGTAGCCGACGACTTCCGGACGTACATTACAGACTGTGCCTTAAATCATGATTGAAGAATGGCCCTGGTTACGGGACGATTCCTGGATAGCTTAGCGGCTAGAGCATTGGCGTACCAAGCCAAAGGTCCTGGGTTTGAATTCCATGTCCAGGTGTCATTTTTTCAATTTCCAGAATATTAGTATAGTGTACCTGTTAGATCCTGAGCAGGCCTAGTTCAAGTGATGTGAGGGAACTTGAGAGAATGTTCAAGGACCATCCTGCTTTCCAAGACTTGCAATGTGATTTTCAACTAGGACACTAAGTACTGTGGACATTAATTTACGAAAAAATTGACAGTGACTATGTGAATGTGGTAAAGGCTTTAATAGGTTTGAAACATAAAGGTGTTCATTTTTGTGTTTTATGGAAAAATCGCTACAATCTCTTTGATTACCTATTTCAAATGCAGAAATTGAACGGTATTTTTCAAAGTACAATTTGGTAGTGACTGATAGACGTACTACGATGGATTCATTACTACATGTTGTATGTTACAGTTTGGTTATAAAAAGTAGGGTGATGTGGCGGTAAATATATGTATTTGACTTAAACACCGAATAACACTATTTTGAAAATTAATTATAGTAAAAAAATTCACCATAAAAACCTGCCTCTGTCAATAATCAATAAAAACACGGCTTCTAACATTAATACATTTTAAGACGTTTCCTTATAACTTATATGGTTGCAGTGGCGGCTCTTAGCTAAAATTAGTGGGGGTGCTTCTCCAGAAAATTGTTAGCCTTTGTTTTAAAATTGTGTAGAAGAAAAAAAAAACACGTATAAAAAGAAAATTTATTCAGGAACTTGATAAAATTTTAACAAAAAAACAACAAAATTTTACTTACTTTAACTTAAATTGTTAAAGTTCAAGCTTTATCTATTCATTTAAAAATTAAATACATTATTCTTGTTTTAATTTGCGCAAAAAGTTCAATAATTTTTTCTTTGATCTCTGGATGACAATTGAGGACATTTTTCTCCATTGAAAGTACAGCAAGCGCATTTAGTCTTTCTGTTAAATAAAAGAACCGAAAAAAAAAGAATCAAATAGAATAGCTGAAAGCAAAATAATAATCTAATTCTACACTCTTCTACACTTTATCATATTCAAGAATATTGTACACGGGTTTTAAGCACAACACATGCTGAGTAAAAAAAAACAACACTTCCTTCCACCATCACGCCAGGGCCAACACTGCGAGAGGAACAGTGTTCTCTCTGCCTGGCAGTCCCACCTTCCTCCCCACCACCCTCCTATGTGCGCATGCACACAACAGTCAAACATCACGTAGCTGGCACTGTGAAGCGCACAGTTCCATACACATATTTTTGTATATTTTTCATAAACTGGGGGATGGCTACTGATGTACCGGTACTGACATTAAGCTTGAGGAATATATATTGTACTACAAAAATAAATAAAGAATTAAAGAAAAAAGGACTCATTATATTAAATGTTATCAATAATATCAACTGGAAAATAGGGGGTGCTGCAGTTCACAGTGCCTATACACGAGCCGCCACTATGCGGTTGAGAATTTGTATAAAAGTGTAAACTACTGTAATAACATTGAAACTTCGCAAGCTAGCTATAACAGCCGAGCGGCCGCCATCGTTAACAATGATAAGTGCCAACATTTGAGGTTAGAGGATATCATGTGGTCAGCCAAATGATCCCTACGGTCGTTAATCTCAGTTTTCTAAACTGGAGCTGCTACATCTTTATTCAAGTAGCTCTTCATTCGTTCTCACGATCTTGAGTCTTACCCCGTTCCAGACACACTACTTCATGGATGAATTTCTGAAGCGGTGGAGATCGCACCTGGAACCTCTGGATCTGGTCTGACCACTTGACCACATATACCAGGGGTCTTTATCCCGTAGCCCACGGGCCACTTAGCGGGCCCACCAGCTTATGAAATATATAAAATTATTTCAAGGGAAAAATGACAAGTATAGATATATATTTTACGTAATTAAATGATAATAAATACGTGTTTTAAGTTATTTTATAAATCAGTTTTGATCAAAACGCGAAGAAAAATAGGTTTTTATGCAAATGTACCTTGAACAAGCAAATTACAACTCTAGTAGACAAAGAAGTGAGTATTATTTTGAGTGTGTCCGAACATAGTTGGAAGTGTTCGTGTTCGCTCATCAGCGCTGAGACACTCGGGACGCCAAGAGAAATAGAATATATTAATTGTGTTCAATCCAAATATTGTCGTCGCAGTGTTGCGGCCAGCGAGTCAACAAGAGATAGAAACTTTGGTTCTTGGACCTTAAAAGGTTGAAGACCCCTGATATATACGGTAATAACATTAACAAATATTACTTTTTATTTTTTGGGGGGGTGGAGGGTCTTAGGCATATATCCTGGAGCCTCGCGAACGAAAATTTCTTAGGGCCGCACGTCTGCTAAGGACGGCCTTGTTTGGCGTTTTATGACACCTTGACAAGTAAAGCAAATTGACATTAATGTTCAATATTACACTAGGTATTTGCTAGGAGTATGAATAAAATGCAGAACTTTTTTTTTTAAAAAAAAGGTACATTTTAAACGTTTTGAAAAGGCCAACATTACACTGAAGCATTTATAAGTGTGTCGTTACATCATCATATTTCTTTTATACAAGAAAAATATTTATTTATGAAATATTTGATAAAACCTTTGATAACATTTATGTTATTACATTACATAATATTTTTTGCAAATTTTGTACAATATATTGTGTGTGTACAAAAATGGACTAGGTAAAAAAATATTTACGAATGACCAATGAAATTTTTAAAGATCGGTCAACAAAGCTTCTATATTTTAATTAAAAGCAAAACCCACCACTTTTGTTCTAGCTTAAGTGTGAAATTTGTGTCTTCATATGGGATATTTACATTTTTAACCACGTTGTATATTTAAGTTAAACTTTTATTATTATTATTATTATTATTATTATTATTATTATTATTAGCACCGCGTCTTACTACCCGTTCGGGTTATACGCTATTACGCTAATGTGTAATGGTAGGGTGATTGTGAGATGAAATGGAGGACCTACAATTTAACGTGGAATCCGAACCACGGTGGAGGCCTGGCATTCCCTACATTCACAAGATGTCTTATCAGAGGTGAAGGAAGGGTTTGGTAATCAGATAAATCTGTGCCAGGACCGAGGATTGAACCCCGGCCGCCAGCATAGAAGTCTGACACCTTACCCCTAGACCACCAGGTCACCGTTAAACTTTCATATTTCGTCATTTTCTTTGATAAAACTTTAACGATCTATAAGGTAAGTATTTATGAAATATGTTTGATAGAGTCTTAAAATTACACTATATTTCTTTTAGGAACGAGCTTTTATAAAATAAATGTGAGACTGTAATACCCCCATACTCGCTTCAGTGGCCGCATAGTCTAAGGAGCTATTCCAGCAATAGACAAGACTGCTGAAGACGGGGAGGTCAGATTTCGGTCTCGGTCGAGTTTATTGAGAATGGTTTTCCACTTTACTTTCACGCAAATGCGGGTACACGTAATCTAAATTTAACAATTAATAATCCTTAAAACATTAACGTAATTAGTACATAGGCCTATAAGCTGAATGTGTAGTAAGAGGTGGTGCCAAAAAAATACACCTTAACTAATTGTTACCACAGTTCAAAATTCAACAAGTGAATCATCCACAGCAGTGGGCTAGCAGAAAAATACGTCAGTCTCATTTAGTCTTATTTGCCAGTCACAAGTTGGTTAAGGTTTGAATCCCAACCTGATGTTTTGAGGGTATTTCTCTTCTAAATGGTTTTCCCCTCTCCTTCCACTTTTCTCATCATGATCCCATTAGGGAAATATGTGGATAGATCGGAGGGGTTATAAAATGTTGTTGAAAAATAAACAGAGCTTCCTTAAGCTCATTTTTTAAAATACTGGACTTAGATCTGTTTGATTCTAAAAGTTTAAAATGTTGCCTAAATATGCAACACAAAAAAACAAACATTTTATTCCTTCTTCATGATACAAATCTATATACAGAAAAAAATAATTGAGATATCCTAATTACCAAGTTTAAATTACATTTTTTGTATCATTTCAAGTTACATTAAAATTAAATGTCCAGTGTGCGGTTTCGTCCCTCTATGTTGGGTAAAAAAAAACTTTTTTTTTCGGCTGAACCTAAAACGATAAAAAAACAAACAGTCTGATTACTGAGAGTGATGTCGGAAAGAATGGTGAATGGCGGCCATACATCACAAGAGTGTTGTCCAGTCTTCCGAGAGATACTTTGTCCGTCTGCCCTAGCCTCACGGCCTTAGAACAAGACACCTCTTTCATCTTCTGTATCCCTGATACTCCACCTTGAAGCAAGATCTGCCATGACCGACAAAATGAAGGCCACACAGCGTGGTTCTAGATATTTCTTTCTTCTTTTCCCTCCTTTCACATTTATTCCTCTTCTTTTCCCCCGTGCGGCTTGAATTTTATAATTTTTCGCTTTAATTTTGTTCGTTCCGACAGACATTTAGAATGAAAATCGAAGGATTTAACGAGACCGTTTTATTCAGCGTCGAAGTACGCTTTTCCAATGTTGCTCGGGACTACACTAACGCACCACTAAATAAGTATCCACTTAAACTTCATGGTGTTCTTTCTTGCATACCGCCCGAAAAGTCTTATGAAATAAATAAAATGTTAGATGTAAAACATTAATTATATACAAATTCCTATATTGTAAAACTTATTTGAAGCTCGTGGGGAACATTCTTTTGATTCCAGAAAGGGCCCAAAATTATTTAGGATTTAGTCTTTTAATTTACTCTTAAAATATATGATGATTAAATAGGTTTCGGTATTTATATAAATTTTTAAGATATTGTGCCTCACACAACATTCCTAGTTTTAATCATTATTATTATTATTATTATTATTAGCACCGCGTCTTACTACCCGTTCGGGTTATACGCACTTACGCTAATGTTTAATGGTAGGGTGATTGTGAGATGAACTGGAGGACCTACAGTTTAACGTGGAATCCGAACCACGGTGAAGGCCTGGCATTCCCCACATTCACAAGATGTCTTGTCAGAGGTGAAGGAAGTGTTTGGTAATCAGATAAATCTATGCCGGGACCGAGGATTGAACCCCGGCCGCCAGCACAGAAGTCTGACACCTTACCCCTAGACCACCAGGTCACCTACCTAGTTTTAATCCTTGGCTGGAAATTAATCTCCTTGTGGTGCCGAAGCCAGACCTTCAAAAGCGGTTATACGGTTCAAGACATCAAGCTCGCAATAGGTTGCATTGCCAGAAACGACGAAGTAGATGTCACGTTCTCGGATGGGTGCACTGGTGATGGTTTTCCATCATGTGATTTATTATTGTGGTTTTCCCATTATTTTTCCGAGATAATGAGGGTGTATTTCCTCTATAAACCCTTATCATCCCTATTTTATAACTAACGTGGTAATTTATTAAACCCCTGTGTTAAAACAAATGAAGAAGTGCGAGTTATACAGAATCCACTATAAATGTAGTCCTAAGCGTTAATGACTCCATTCTATTTAAAGCAACTGTTCAAGTTATAAAGAAGGAATCAATGCAGGTTGATTGGTTTAATCTCACTGATGAATCTACGATCGCTCCCTTGTTTCACTTGAATAAGGCGTGGGATGTGCGCGAGATCGACCTACATTGACGAGTTGTGCGCAGGAATATGTGAGACTGCACATTATGTTGTGTTCGGATATCGATTTTAACGTACATTACATAGCTCGTTTTTAAATTAGATGAGTAAGGGCCGGTCCTTTGACTCCTGGATAAATATTAATCTGGCCGATAAATATTTTTATCTGGTCGATAAGTTAAAAGTGCGACTTATGTCTGCTAGATAACATTTATCTGCCAGATAAAATGTTTTATCCATCACATTTTTATCAGGAGGTTTTAGTACCTACTAAGTTTTATCTTAAAGTTAAAATGGGTGTTGTCATAGTGACGCGTTATTTTTCATGAGATTTAGCCTATCAGAATGTGTTTTAGGTTAAAATATTGGCTCACGTATTTATTAGGCACAAGCTTAGGCTTTAACTATATATATAGTTAGAATAATCATACTAGCTGCGCGTATTACTATCCATTTGGGTTACACGCTTATAAAGTTGGAACATTTAATTCAAACTTTTATAAAAACTGACCAGCTATTTGTAGAGTTAGTTATAAAAGAACTAATTATTCAAATGTGAGTACAATAAATGAAACTTTGTAAACGTTGTGGGGATCTATTGACAACAATTTGGCCGACCGACAAAAATTAATACTTGCGAGACAACATAGCCTCTGTGCCCACGTGACGTCATTTGTTTACTCTCACTCGTTTAGCCGCCATTATTTGACAAATGTTGAGCGTTGTAGCTAATAGCCAGGTTGTACGCATGCGCGGTCCAGTAAAAACAGTACCAACCTGGCGTTCTATGCATACAAATATATTTAAACTACAAATAACTATCCGGCAGATAAATTCAGTTCATCATACGCGTAAAGTATTAAAGTGGCTGATAACCTTGATCTGGTAGCTAACTTTAACCTCCCGATAACAATATTTATTCGGTAGTCATAAGACCGGCCCGAAGAGGAATTGCACAAGTATTTAATAAGAGAATGTAAGGGGGAAGCGAAAGACGGTAGAAATATATGACGTAATAGGGGTGATACCACGGGGAAAAACACCTTGACTTAAATCTCTCACCATTAGAACGATCGTATTTTTGGGGAATGAATTTATTTACTATTGGGGTACTTAACACGTATTTTACAACATCAAAAAATGACTTACAAACTAGTTTTATTTCAGTAAAATCCTTCTAATACTACACATTCAGCCCTTACACTTAAAATATTTACTAATTTGATAGCAGGACAGACTCATACATAAAGAGTAATTAATATACTCATCGCTGCCGCCGAAATTAAACATGGTTCTTCTAGACTTAGGCTTAATTTATCTCGAATTACTTTTTCACGAGTTTAGTGTGGAATAGTTCGGTAAAAATACAGAAAATTTATTGCAATCGAGTTTTCATAGGAAGCTAGAAAAGTTATTATATCTACTTTCATTTATTCATACGTCAATTTATATGATCTGTGGTAATTTTTATAGATATTAATAGTATTTATAAAATAACGGTAATGATATAGTAAAATGCTATCACATTTAGCATAAAATAAATTTTGTATTTTTCTAAGTGAGCATTTCTAGGAAATCTATAACAAACGTTCAATAGTGAAGCATCGTAACCCTCCCATTATTTACCTTTAGTCTCCTCCTCTCATGTGAGTATCTAAAGTCTAAAGAACTGCGCTAAATAAATAACCATGACAAGGTCTCTAAGAGGTCTCCTCCATGCATGTAGACACCAAGCTTCCTCTGAGTGGTATGTAGGTAGTCTAATAGAAAGGGGATAAACGCGGATTCCCGATACACTATTTTGAACAATGGCGCCCACAGGTCTAGTAAATGGTGTTCAAGCGAGTTTTGAATTGTTTTTAAAATTCAATTATTTTGTTGTTGTTGAAAAATATTTTTGTGTGTCCGTAAGCTCTTGACTAACAAATTTTGGTATCAAAATAAACCATATTATAAGAGCAACCTTAACATGATTGTTAAAATTTATTTGAATGTCACAATGAATAATAATAATAATAATAATAATAATAATAATAATAACGTCAACAAAACGATATGGTAAAATTTTCTACAGTAGGATTTAGGTATTAAGAGACTTTTTTAGAAAATACACTTTTTTTTGTGGTCAGCAATGAGATAACAATAACCTATTCAGCGGCCACGTGGTCTAACGTGCTACTTTTGCAGTAGGCTAGACTGCCAATGAGGAGGAGTTCGAGGTTCGAATTTCGGCCGGGTGTACTTTTTAAAAAAAATTGTTTTACACTCTCCCTCCACCCAAATGTGGAGACACTTCCTTTAAAATAAACTTCCTAATTCCTAAAAATATTAGCGTAATTGCTATATAAGTGTATAGCCCGAACGGGTATTAATACGCCGTACTAGAAAGAAAAGATAACGTTTAATTACATTGTTAGTGCTATTTCATCGGTATTGACACTATCTATCAAAATTGGCAAATCTAACGCACATGACTTGATGTATGAATACACGAAAGGAAATCTAGTAACTTTTATAGTTGCCAGATAAGGTTCGTCTTATGAAAGTTAAACGGTAGAGGGGGGGGGGGGCTCGGATACCGACCGTACTGAGGATGTTTTTCCATAACCGGTTTTCCACTCTGCTTCCATGCAAATGCCTGTATGCAATCTCTAAAAAAAAATCCTCCTTCTTAAGCCTTATTCACTTAGTTTAACTATGCAGTAGATAGCGTGGACGGGTAGTAAGACGTGGTGCACATATAAAAACGCCCATATACATGTACACACACCCACACATAAAGCTCAAAGATTTAAGCCAAATCGGATGTCAAGTTTATTCGTTTATGAAAAATCTGTATAGGTAGGCACACTTATTAACAACCCGAAACAGGAGATTTGTTTATTTAAGGCCGGCTTAAGATTAAAATACTTTTTTCCAACTAGTTTCTGCTTTTAATAATAAAATTAGATTAAAAGGATGGAAATAAAATTAAGTATAAAACGAATTCAGTTATATACCCAGGGTTATGAAATGTAAGTTTTATAAAATTAGACAGGTTCTTATAACTTGACTTTTTTTTTTACTTTTTTACTTTCGCTTGACACTTCGTAGGTAAAGAAATGTGATCTTTAAAAATTTCGGATTAGAAATTTTGTTAAATATCAGCATTTTATGACCCCCTGAAAAGAAAAGAAGTGGTTTCTGCGACGTCACTTGTGTCTCAGGCTAGAGCTGAAACTATTTTACAGATTGGACAATAAATTGGTATCCGGGGTGTTTATAAGGTCCCACCTGCCTCGGTGGCGTAGTTAGCTAACGCGCTAGTCGTGTTGAGCTCGACTGCTGAGGATGGGGATATCGAGGTTCGAATCTTGGTCAGGTGAACTGGGGGGGCTTTTCCTAAATGGTTTCCCACTCTCCCTCCACGCAAATGCAGGTTCACTTCCTCTAATTCAACCTTCCCAATTCCCAATCCATTAGCGTAATTAGTACTTAAAGCGTATAACCCTAACGGGTAGTAAGACGTGGTGCTAAATAATAATAATATAAGGTCCCTCCGAGGGGTTTTTGAAATTATATGTCTAACCCTATATTTAAGGGTAGTTTACCGTTAAAAATCGATTTTCTCGAAACTCATTGTAACGATTTTAATTAAATTCTATATCTAGACATTGTTTATGATTATAAACAAGATGGAAACTCTTTCTGTCTCATGAAAGTGATTTTGAGGGTTCTTTACATGGGGGAAATTTTCCCATTTTCATTAGCTCTCTGCAACTATTTGAGATACGAAGTAACGCTTTTCATTGTAAAGTTGTAGAACTATTAAAGATAAAAAATCTTTTATTTGAAATATCTATTTTTATAAAAACTAATAACTTCTAAGCTGTAAGAAAATTTATATATATATTTTAATTCAGGACTTTGAAAATATTCACGCATTAGCGTAGTATCAGAAAGGAACATTTGAAGGAAAATCACCTCCAACGCACCCGACCAGTGCTCAAACTCCAACCTCCCCGACATCAACCAACTAGACCAGATGAAGTAGGGTTCTTAGCACATGATTTCACTTGATCGAATCTTTTATTTAGTAAAACATATTTTGGGTATTTTAACGTGCACTTTCTGAACCGACTGATTATATAAACACACGGCTTACAAACTAAATTACATCTAGAACAAACACAATATCAAACCTCCTGTGGTTAATTCATCACTGTGAAAGGGGAAACCCACATTTCACCCATGATAATTTTTTATGGATATGGCAGGAATCAAACCAGGGACCCCCATCTCTTTAAACAGACACGCTACCGACTAAGTTAAGGTGTTGGACCAGATATTTTATTTTACTAAGAAGTAAACAAAACTTAGATGGACAGCTTGAAAAAGCAAAGTTTGATTAATTATTTACAACCGATTATTTTAAAACCACCCGCCTCGGTGGCGTAGTTGGCTAACGCGCTAGTCGTGTTGAGCTCAACTGTTGAGGACGGGGAGATCGAGGTTTGATTCTCGGTCGGGTGAACTGGGGGGGGNNNGGGGGGGTTCCTAAACGGCTTTCCACTCTCTCTCTCCACGCAAATGCGGGTTCACTTCCTCTAATTCAACCTTCCTAATTCCTAATCCATTAGCGTGATTAGTACTTAAAGCGTGTAACCCGAACGGGTAGTAAGACGCGGTGCTAAATAATAAAACCAATAATAAAGGTTTTAAAACCACAGGAGGCCAACACGACAAAGCTTCATAGGAAGAGAAAAGTTCACTAGAAACTTGTGAATGGTAAATACTAAATTTTCCAATTTTGTAGATATGTGATTTCCTAGTGGATTATTTTGCTAGTATTTCTATAGTTGAATTGCCATAAGATGATAATTTATGGAAATCTTTAATAAATACAAAGATATACAAGGTTAAAACGGAATAATGTTTTAAAGAAATACATTAGTATTTGTTTGGAGTAAGAATAAGGAAAATAGCATCTTTCACACATTTTAAAAATCACAACAATCTTGATCAAACCTTTTATCAGTTCTGTTTGTTTGAGGCACAAAACGTGGAATTTTTAAACTCACAGGTTATATACCTACACGATTTACAAGCTTATTCAACCTAGTAAATTATGCCTAATACTTCTTAATTATCCCAAAGGCAAATATTGGTAGTAAATTCTATTTAAAAAAATGAACTTTTACACAAAATCATTACTGTATTATTGTTTAGCACCCGTAATCAAACCAGGTTAATCAGTAATTACACTAAAAGAATGAGGTTCGGTTGCTGCTTTGTGTTTTAGATGAGTTTGAATGAGAGAATAAAGCTTTTATATGTATACAATATTATTATAAAAATAGCTCTTTAGAGATGAAAATAAATTACGACTTGATTAAATTTTACTCACATAACGCTTCTAATAGCTCAATTCAATATCTTTTATAAAATAAACCTTCACTCAAATATGTAAAATATTTTAGGCTAGCAAGCATTTTATTTTGCGTAACGAGTTATGTCTCTGGCTTCTTTAATTTAGTTTCTTTGTAACAGGCGCGTAACCACAAGGAGGCTGAGCGGGATTTAGCCCCCCCCCCCTCTACGCCCCCATTCAACCACAGCGTACACTAGATACAATTTCGTTCAACAGTTTGAAATAAAAAATATTCTGTTTTCAGTCAGTATCGTAGTTTATAGTATTTAAGTAAATGGTAAATCCATTGCACTGTCACAAAGTTACAAAATATAAAAAATTTAGCATACAAAAGTATTCGACATATTTAAATTAAATTCAATAAATATTGTTGAAATACGTGTAGCAAGTTGGTCTGATAGTCGCACACCCGAACACCCATCAGCTACTCGTATATGACTCTCCTTACATGAGCACACGCACAGTACTGTACAATCTTTGGTGCTGACTGACAGCTCGTACAGTACAATATTTGGTGATGACTAACAGCTCACAGCTGATTTCTGACAGTCAACATTTAGGTATATACATAAATGTTGACGTTCAAAAGTGACAGCTACTAAACACATGTTTTTGCAGATCATATGGTTTGGCTTAGGGATTCATAATTTGGTCTGGTAACTTTTCAAAGCCGTCAGCTGTCAAGCTGTTAGTCAGCACCAAAGAAGCCATGGGGCTACTTTAAGCACCTGCACTAAAATACCGACAACACAAGCGCGGCACAGTTAGCGTCAAGTTAAGTGAGCAAAATAAAGATAAGTGTAGCAGGTGATATTCGTTTTTTTTGCTGTAAAAAATAAAATAAAAGCGATGGAAGTATGAGCAGAACAATACATTTCTGCTTAGTGCAAACACGACTAGGAGTGAGGCGAGTTTCTGAATTTCTACTATCATGTTTCGTTACCTTAAAATATATTGCCCCTTTCTATAAATCATTGTTACATATTCCATCAAACATACCCACACCTCCCAATTACATCGGTCATTGTGTTGGTAGGGTATTAGAACCAAGAGATACATTTCACATTTGAAGGCAACGTGGCAACCTGAATCAGGGTTCGTTTTCCCAACTACTCAACTAGACAAACAGCAGAGGAAATTTCAACAGGTCTGGCTACAGCAATTTCATTGGCTTAGATACAGTGATGTTAAGAAAGGAGGGGTCTGCAAATTTGGTGTATTGTTTGCTCCTTCAGCCGGTGTTTGAATATGCGCTCAGGTAAGCTCAACTCTTGAGTCTGTATCCGTACCCGCAACTAATCGCAATGTATTTAAGGCCTAAGCGCGTCGCCTAGTGGTGTCTTGGATTATGTTACAGAGGATTTAAAATCCACGTTTTACGATTAAACTACACCACGTAACATTCTGCAGTGATATAAATTTTATTTTGCAAAAGGTGATAACACGTACTTACATACTTTAGTAAAACATTCTAACTAAACATTTTAAAACTTTGTACAGACATTGTAAGATATGGTTGTATTTTCATCATAATTATTATTTTACAAAGATATTGAACTATTTCTTTTATATTTCTAGCCAATCAAATCTCAGGTGAAAGAGCCGCTGCAGAAATTTAAAAATGCTCTTGAATATTTGCGAGCTAATGTATCTACGCAGAACCACATTATTGCTGCTGAAAAAGTCGTCGAGTTCTTGGAAAAATATGAATCAAAATACACTAGAGCATTTCATCTTTTGATTGATAAGAACACTGCAGCAACAGTTTAGACAAACAGAAATAGGTTGATTCCAATAATATAAACAATACTCTTCTATGCCCGGAATAATTTACTACTAAGAGGTCATCGTGACGATGGTTCATTAAATGTTAGTAGCTAAGTCAAGCCACTTCTATCAGGTACACAGGACATTTTTGAGGTTCTCTAACGTCTAGAATATATTCAGGAGATAAAGACCTACAAAATCACTTCAAGAGAGCGAACCACGATTGTTGTACCATGATAAGCCCTATTATACAAAACAAATTAATGTTATGTATTGAGGAAGTTATTTGCACGGCCATAGACAAACACATGTATCATGTGAAATATTCTTTATTTTTATTTGATGAAACCACAGACGTCAGCACAACAAATCAGATTACATTGTGTATCAGATATGTGAATTTGATGACCTTAGTTCTTAAGAGAGAATTTTTGAGTTTCGTGTCAATAATCTCAACAAAAGGTATAGAAATTAAGGGAGCAATTGAACAAGAATTGGAGAACCTGGCTCAAACTACAATAATGTTCGTGGGCAAGGATACGGTAGAGGTTCGAATATGTCAGGAAAGTTTAATGGTGCGTAATCTCTCATCTGAAAGGTTTATCCACTGGTACTCTACAAACATTGTTTCAATCATGCACTGAACCTATGCATTTATAAATCCTGCACTGTGCCATACATAAAGAACAAGATGGGAATACTAGGATCAATATTTATACTTTTATGTCGGCATTGCTCAAGAGAGTAGTTTTACTGGACACTATTATTTCTGAAGAGGACACCCTCCATTCAGATAAAAAAAGACCAAACTGAAATCATTGTATGCTACAAGATGGGTTGATTATCAAGATACTGTTATTATATTTCAAGAACTCTTTCTTTGTATTGTGGTTGCTCTTGTAGGACTAGAGCATGACCATGATGCTTATACTGCAAGCAAAGCTACGTGTTTCAGCTCTGCGATCAGACGAGGTGATTTCCTGGTTGCTTTAGAACTCGTTGCTCATTGCTTCTCCTGCAATTAAGTACGAACATACAAATCTAAACCAGGATCTTTCAGCTGCTGCGTCAAATGTTGAAACAGTGTTTAATACTTTCATGAACATAAGAAGCAATGATGAAAACATTTTAAACTGCTTTTTGTAAACAGTTGCCATCGAGCAACTTCAGTATCAAATGAAATAACCACACAAAGAATATGCAGCCGACAAATCAACCGAATGAATGTCACATCAAATAACCCTGAGGATTGGTTTAGGATAGCAGCATTTGTTGACTATATTGTCAAAAAACTAAAATGTAATTTCAACTCAAAATTTTTCTGAAATTTTTCCACTTGAAGCAATTATTCCCTCTAAGTTTGGTAAACACGAAGAAGGGGAAATTTAAAATGAAGCACATATTTTCGACAGTGATCTGATGGCAAACTTTATGACAGAACTAAGAGCTGAACTCACTATTTGGCGGAAGAAGTGGGATGGAGTTACAGATATTCAAATTACTGCTGTTGAGTCCATTAATTACTGCTTTTAAGTCTATTAGCTACTGCGACGAATTCTTCCCTAATACAACAATTTTGTTACAGGTTTTAGCAACTTCGCCAGTATCCATTGCTATGGTAGAGAGGAGTTTCTCTGCATTACGAAGACACAAAACCTACTCAACTCGGCAACGAACGAGCAACTTCTCAATGGCTTAGCACTTGCTAATATTAGCACCGCGTCTTACTACCCATTCGGGTTATACGCACTTACGCTAATGTGTAATGGTAGGGAGATTGTGAGATGAAATGGAGGACCTACAGTTTAACGTGGGATCCGAACCACGGTGGAGGCCTGGAATTCCTCACATTCACAAGCTGTCTTGTCAGAGGTGAAGGAAGGGTTTGGTAATCAGATACATCTTTGCCGGGACCGGGGATTGAACCCCGGCCGCCGCATAGAAGTCTGACACCTTACCCCTAGACCGCCAGGTCACCAAATATTTATAAAGAAATAAAAGTTGATGTCAGTGAGGGTTCAAATTTATTTTTGAGACTAAAGCTTCGACTAATGGAGCTACAGGACTGGTCCAATTCGTGAATATTTCTTTGTGTTATAAACTTAGTCTTGATGTAATGCGATTAATGATGGTTGTTCTTCTTTGCAGAAATATTAATCTTATTTAACATAACGTTAGAAATCACAAAATATATAATTTTTATTAAAATATAAACTAATAATTTTTATGATCGTATTTACAGGTTCTCATAAATTTTATAGTTTACAAATAATTTAATTTGAAACAAAAATTATAGCAAAAACAACTTAAAAGTGTTTAGAACCCCAACCCCCTTAATATGAAGATTTTACTACTTTATAATTTATTTATGCTTATTTTATTATTTTGAGAAATTAGGTATTAATTTATTCTTATTTAATGTTTACAGCACCCCCTCCCAAGCTATAATCTGCTCACAAAATAAGCGTAAATAATATTTTTTGAGCGTCCAGATTTAAAATTTTCCCTTTTTAAAAAAAATCCTGGATACGTGCCTAATCTGTATCTGTTATTTTCTTTTCAAACCACAAATTATTTTTACTAACAAATTAATTTATATTATATAGGCCCACGTGCATATTTCCACAAACACACTCATTGTTTTACTTAAAAGCTGTCAAACATTTTTTCGAAACAATTATTTTTTGTTCACTTATCTTGTATTAATTACAATATCAATTAGGATATTAAATAAATATCAGCTCTGGTGGAAAATAAATATTTTAATTATCTACAAGCCTCATTTTAATCAAATACAAATTTATCCTTGAATATTACAAAGGTCAATCACTTGTTCGCCAATAGTATGTTCGTAAAACAACATATCTAAGTTAAACAACTTAATACATTATTATTATTATTATTATTATTATTAGCACCGCGTCTTACTACCCGTTCGGGTTATACGCACTTACGCTAATGTGTAATGGTAGGGTGATTGTGAGATGAAATGGAGGACCTACAGTTTAACGTGGAATCCGAACCACGGTGGAGGCCTGGCATTCCTCACATTCACAAGATGTCTTGTCAGAGGTGAAGGAAGGGTTTGGTAATCAGATAAATCTTTGCCGGGACCGAGGATTGAACCCCGGCCGCTAACTTAATACAGAATTGATGAGATATTCTAGGGATGTATAGACTACTTTTAGAAGAAATGTAACATAATTTGAAAAGTAAATACACTCTAAATCTCTCAGAAAATAATATAACATTAATGATGCCTTTGCTACTATTAGTAAAGATAATATATGATTACTTGTTTATTGTTCATGCCCAGCCATTGCTCTACATGTTGCGAGAACAACGTTTATCTAGGGGTATAATATCATTATAACTCACTGCACATGCAGATATTGACTGCTAAGCAGCGCATGCGTACCACTCTATCCTAACTGGTCTTGAGGCTGTGACGTTATTAATTAAAGGATTTTGTAGGTTTCATTACATGTTTGTTATGCTGTCTATAGATTCAATAGTAGGTGACCTGGTGGTCTAGGGGTAAGGTGTCAGACTTCTATGCTGGCGGCCGGGGTTCGATCCCCAGTCCCGGCAAAGATTTATCTGATTACCAAACCCTTCCTTCACCTCTGACAAGAC